>VMBQ01006669.1:0-53569 GCA_007657795.1 Dreissena rostriformis | reverse complement strand
GGTGCCGGATCTGGAACCGGTGCAGTTTCGGCCGCAGCCCTTCTACGCCGTCTGGTCGTTTGCTGAGGTTTATTCGCCGGTGCATGATCGACCGCCTCCCGCATCCCCGTCCCCCTCTCTGTCGACGTCCCGCCAAGGCTTGCCTCGCTCGTCTTCGCACACCGCGAGTTCTACCCGGCATTGTAGACTAAGTTATGGTTATGTGTGAACACGGTTTTATCAGCCTAAGCTATTTCGAAAAAGGCCTAGATAAAGTGAAACCCGAGTTTATATACCGTATTAGTGACGTCAGAAATTCACTACAGAAATCGATTTCACGCATGGATTGTTTTCGTCTGATTGAATCTTATTATCTAAACGAGCTTAAAACCTTTATCTGCCGAAGACATGTATTCAATATGTGTTATTATTTCTGACAGCAGTAGCCATAAACATTACTGATCTTTTTGCACCTGCATTTGTATAATGTTGACCTTTAGCATCTTGCATCAAGTTTAGGTTAACCATAGATAAGTGTCACAATAAAACGTTATGCGGCTGGTTATTGCTTAAATACAAAATTCTCACATTGTTCTCATGTTCAACAACTTTCGCAAGTTGCTTTCAAGGGGTTTTCTTAAATGTTAGTTGCAGTTGATACACATGTGTTACAAGACAATTCTAAGATACATATTTGTCTTAGTCTAAGTTGGTCAGTCTCTACATCCTTACTCGTTCAACAAGTGACATGATTTGCAAAATGTTTAATGCAGCTTACGTAAAGATAATATGCGTTACACTGTTATTTTAATAAAATGTCTCGTCGCTATAAAATGCGATGAATTCAAATATGTTGACAACTGATATTTAAGACTGACAGTCTCCAGTAAACTAATGTGTTCCAAGGTGCTATTATTTCACAACCATGGAAATTTAAGGTCTAGATGATGTATACGATTCAGGGTAATTTAAAGGCTTTTGATAAGCGAACATCTTTACAGAGTAAAAAGCTAATGTTATTAAATTGATATGTTCTGTTAAGAGCCTCTGTGTGTTTATGCTTTTAGCAAATCATAATGCATCACTACAAGGTTTATAATATCTAATTTGAATACTTTCCTGTTATAGATGTGATGTTTCAAGTTTAGCATCAGTATAGCGAGATATATGCGTCACATGAAATTATATAATATAATGTACACATAATACACTACTGATTGTATCATTTTAGAACGTGTTTGCGTTAAATGAAAGATAACCAGAGACGATTAAACTGTACAATAATTAATAATTTGAATAAGAACATAAACAAACAACATTAAAGAATATGGATCTATTCTATCATTGGTAAATTATGAACAAGTGTTAACAATTTCATTTAATTATTGGAAACACACATTATTGCTGTTAATGAATGCATACACATGTACATGCACACTGTAAATTTAAGTGACCAAAATATGTTTTATTTTTTTTATTTAATCTTGGAGATTTGGTCTGGTTGAAAATGTTATCATTTCGGTTTTTACCCCTAAATATGTCTGCCATTTATGATCACTAATTAAAATATTTGTCCTGAGTTTTACTTAAATCTATGTTTTACAGAAACAGAAATCCTATTTTTGCGCGAGAATAAAAAAAACAATTAGACAAATATCTTATTTCATTGCATGTTAATACCTTGATTTCGTTGACTCGTTGATATTCATAATATGCCCGTGTACTTAAATTCATTTATTATCAACATTGCAGTTTCAAATTTTCTGTAAATTATATAAATTAATATCTCTTAATAAGAAAGAAATTCCATGCTGTTTTGTTTTGCCACTTGAAAAATACTATTTTCTTATTACATAAAAAGATGAGTTATTTCTGCAGTATACGATTATAAAGCCCTTAAATGACAATTACCTGCAAGCACTAAAATAACGTAATGCTAGGAAAACACGCTTTTAAAAATTCATAAACGGAATTGATCTAAATGCTGCAAAAAATGAGTATATGGACATAGTAACGTTCACTTATATATTGTATGATCATTTGTTGAAATGTTTTGTGGAATCGTCTCCTGCATATGTTGACGTACTATGTTAATTGTCCTACAGTATTACCCATCATACAAAGCTAATAAGCACGCTGGTTTGTTGAAAAGCTACACATGAGAGTGCACGGCATTATTTGTTTAAGCGGTGCGATTTATCAATGGTGTTGGTGTAAACAATTAAAAACGGTCATTATGTTATTGGTGAACACTTAATAGTTTTTAAAAACGCTTAACAAATTATTCAAATTATAACGTGATCGCACGACTTGTTTTGGTCGACGCATTTAACATACTGGCCTCTGTCAGTTTGGCTCCCTGTACGTCTGCACTTTCTGTGTTGTAATTTATACATGTATTTAAACTTATTTTCTGTAAAACAAGTAATTAGATTATAAGATACACATGAAGATTTGTTATATATAGTTTCTAAGATATAGCCCTTCAAGAAATGGGTGACAGACGGACAGACTGACGGACGGACGGACTGACGGACAATACCAAATCTATATTTCTCCACCTTTGGCGTGGTGATTAAAATAGGATTTATTATTGACCTTTTTGTGTCTGGGTCTTAATATTCCTGATACTATTTACATACTTGTTTAGATTGGAGAGCAGGAAAAAAGCATGCAAAGCGTTTTACCACTTTAAACAAACAAACAGCCAATATTATGTTAAAACGCATCCAAGCGTGGAAACTCGAGCATTATAAACCCGTGCAATCGTATTTCTATATGGGTAAAATACCGTTCAGTTTGCGCTCTTTCTTTGTTGAAATTTACACTTTTAATTGAAATAAATTTAATTGGCATTGTTGTGTTTTTTTCTGTATATAACATCATGTGTTAACAATATCATATGTTTGCAAACGTTTTGGTACGTGTACCAGCATATGAAATATTACTTACAAGTTAGTGTGCAAGTGATAACAGTGTCATTTGGTGTTGAACTATTAAATAAAAGTTTATATCCAAGACAACTCAGCGTTTCTATGGAAACACGAAGTGACAAGAGCGGCATGCGAAGACAGAAAACGTCAGAGAGGTTTGCACCATGTTTAAACATGTGTCCCTTATAGGGCTGTCACGATTCACCGGTATATCGGTATATCGCGGTGCATGTCGTGAAAAAAATCGCACCGCGGTACGGCGTTGCCGCACCGTTTTTTTTAAAATATTATTATACATGTATTAGCACAGATTTAAATACATAACATAATTATTTTGATATAGATATTGTTTTGAAAACTGTAGAAGCGATTCAAAAGGGCTAAATAAATAATCCGTTAATATCAAGGTCAAGCAAGCGCTTCCACTTGTAGATGTTTAACTTTCACGTTTAACATACGGCGATGTATGGGTCCGTACCTTTTTGGAATTTGGGACCGATTTCCTTTGCAAATAAGTTCATAATTATCAAAAGGTTGTTTATTCTATTTTTTATTTTCTTTCTTTAGTATATCGATCGTTCAAAGCATGGCACTTCCGAATCTTGTTATCTTAAGATTCTGAATAAGTCGAGGAAAAGTCAGAACGATACAGATTTTCAATACTGGGCCCCCTGACTCCGCATTTTAAATTTGCCCTTGAAGCGTTCGATTTACACAGATCGTAGTCACAGCTATTGTAAACAACATGGCGGACATTTTAGAAAAAGACGCGAATAACAATAACAATAACAATGACTACTTCTATCAAGTTTCTTTTACAGTTTCTAGTCATACTATGATACCAGTGTGTTCTGATTAATGAGTTTAATAAAGTTTGTAAAACTTGTTATTCTGCTGTTTTCTTCACAGATACATAATCTGTAAAATATCGCGGTACGTACCGCGATACAGTGTTGCCGTACCACGATATACCGCGATACGCTCACGGCGTATCGTGACAGCCCTAGTCCCTTATGATGTGCCAGTCCTACTAATGTTGAAATAGTGAACATGTGCATCGACGCGTTATAATATAAAGGAATAGCCAGTATACATGCGTGTCAAGGGCAACTTATATAATTTCGGTTGTTTACGAGCTTTTTAATCGGGAATCGTGTATAACAAATGAAAAGCATTGGACAATCATTTAATTAATTACTCGTGTATATGAAGTCATTCCAACAGTTATACACAACGCGTTAAATTGTTAACTTTATATTTCATATTATAATAGAATATACAAACAAGTCCAACATTTTAGGTGCTCCTCCGTCAGTAATTACAGGTGTACGAAGCCAGTAATTTGATGTGAGATTTCACGTGGTCTAAGTCCATTATTTCATTTGGTCCTTGTTATTGATTTCAGGTCCATTATTTCAGGGGATCAAAGTCCGCTATTTCAGGTGGTCATTGTCCGTTATTTCAGATTGTCCAAGTCCGTTATTTCATTTGGTCGTTGTCAATTATTTCAGGTGGCATAGTCCTTTATTTCAGGGGGTTCAAGTGCGGTAATTCGCGTGGTCCAAATTCAAATTTCAGATGCATCCAATTGGGTATTAACTCGGAATTATACTTAAGGTATACTTCCCTGTTAAAACACATGTGCATGCAAATGTCTCTAACGCATTGAACACTTTAAAGATGGTCTGGGTCGATCATTTCGGGTATATTGTTTTCTGGTAGGAATAAGATACGCGTCTTTTCTGCGACTAAATGCGCGTTTATCCTTGAGCAAACTATTTAGACAAATGTACAATGATCAAGTTTAACGTGTTCGTCTTTAAACTTCACAAATGTATATTTGTTCATAAGCGATGTTTGTCACTGGTCGTCGCGCGCTGGTTTCTCCTTCATGAGATCTACGGCCACCCTTCGCGATAAGCCTTGAGCACTTAATTATTGTCCCATAAGGTAAGGTTAATTTAAAATAGGGCTCCGAATCCGGTTCCATGAGGCCGTAGCGCGCCGGCATATCTTGCAGTCCATATACGGCCGTCCATCGCGTTAAGCCTTGAGCAATAACACTATTCCCACTTATGTTAGGTTCCAAACTGACCCTAAAATGTTCCCGCGTTGGCATGGCCGTATCGCGAATTTATGCCCTCATTATGAAGGGATTTCAGGATTTTGAAAGAAGACGCTGATCTCACCGTAGAAGAAAAGGAGATTAGTGTAGTTAAATTTGATTAAAATATTTAGAAATCGCTATATGTGTTGCCATATTCACATGCTAATCAAATTGGTTCAGAGCGTTTGTTGAATTCACATGTACACACTCCCATATGACTATCATGAATTGTAATACTATGAGATATTTCAAGCACACACTGGTATTCTTTTTGGTTCGTTTAACGTACAGGTACCTGTATTATTCCTGGGGCAGTACTTAATATTGTCCCACAAGGACCTTGGTAAAGAGTTAAATATTCCTGTGACAGTACTAAGTGAAATATTCCTAGGTCAATACTACGTGTTGATACAAATATAACTATTCATGGGTCAGTACAAAGTGTTAATACAAAATAAAATATTCATGGGTAAGTACTAAGTGTTGATAAAAATTGAAATATTCCTGGGTCAGTACTTGGTGTTAATATATTATTTCCATGGAGTTTGTTCGCTTTCTGAAAAAAAAATGGGAAAAATCCCATGAGAAAACAAAAAATCCCATGAGAAAACAAAAAATTCCATGTTAAAAAAATAACATGATTTGAAACAATCAATAAATGATCATTTCAAGGAGGTTATCGCATACGTTTTCTTTAATAGTCATATCTAAAAATGAAATACTAATTCTATCCTAGGTCCAATAAACAGTGTTTCACTTATATGCATTGTCCTTATAAAGAATGCAAACGAAGCTTCCAATCGTAACGATGTTTCGACATATGTCTTGTTAAGTTCGACTGTGGCTTCGAAGAATTGGTCATTGCTTTATACTGTGTTACATCACATATCATAGCGGAAACATATCAGTTATGAATCTCTCATATGTGCGATCAAAAAGACAGAATGACAGTTTATTCAGACTTATACACAAGTACATCGTCTTCATGCTTAAGTATACATACTATTTTCTGTCACGTTCACATTAACATAACATAACATAAAATAGACATTTAAGAATACAAATACAAATCAACTATCAAAGCGGTTATGAAACTTATTGAACAGTATTATTTAGAATCGTATTTCGTATAACAAGAGCTTCGTCGATATATAAAACATACAATATAAATTACTGATTTGTCACATGAAACTTATAACTTGTGGAATTTATATACAGATGAGTTTCCATAAAATATACGGCTTATACTTGTTTTCCTAACATCAGTTTTACAGCGGCATATACATATAAAATGGTACTTATCTTCTAAATCCAAGTCATTGCAACATAAACAATAACGTTTATTACGTGGTGTGTTATTTTGGGCGTATCTGCCAGTTTGGATTCTCAAAGGATGTGCAGATACACTTAGTCTTACACAAAATGATCACAGACGTCTAGGAAGTAAATCTAACTATGTTTCATATTCCAAACAGCTTTAAAACACTTTATGCATATCTAATACAAAAATAGTATTCATTCTACCGTATCGCTCTTGTTTAATATCGTCAACAAGTCTACATTTGACCTCAATAACACTATTAACTTGTAAAATATTTGAATTTTCAAATACATAACCAAATCCAAAATTATTTAACATGTTCTTGACATTTGAGACAAAGTTTGTATAACCTTTATTACACTCGTTCAAGGCTTGTTTGTTCACAGTTTGCATTATAATATTTTCATTGCTCAGAACTTTAAACCATTATTTAATAATTTAAACAAACCTGTTCACATGCAAATAATATCAACCTTATTCTACATAAACATCAACATTACATGTATTTATTTTCACCTGTTACAAACAATTTCAAAATTGTGAATGTATACGTTCTATGTCATCTGACTTCGTGAAACCCCACAGCTCTAAAGCATAATTTAATATAGAACCCACAAAAGAGTCAAACAACTGGCACAATATTTTCGGTTTTATGTCAAATTCATTGCATCTAAACAATAATGTATTCAATGCTTTAAGGGCTTTACCAACCAAATGTTCTTGGTTTAATTTAAAACTACCAGTATAATTCAACACCGTGCCTAAATAATTAAAGATATCCACAACTTCAATATCATTACCATTGTCTGACCATTTTTCATTTCATTTACCTTGTATACCAGACTTAAACATTTTCAACCATAATACTATAAGGTAAATAATATCAAAATAAACTAACATATCGACGTATATAACATACAAACGTTGTTTTCATTACAATTTTAACAATTGACATACGAATATAAAATAGCATCAACAGTTGAATAATCTTTTCTTAATATGAAAAATATCCAAAATAATAGTGTTTTCATTGCAAAAGGTTTAAATGCGTTTATTTAAAATCGTGGTAAATAATTTTTAAAGCAGCTTACCAAGGTAATACCTCTATAGTTATTTATATCATTAACTGAAATTTTTTTATGCAAAGGAATTCTTACCCCCCTTCTGCCCATGTATTGGGGGAAAAAGCCCGATACGAAAATACCGTTTAACACAACGCATAAATGGGCAGATAAGATATCACTACATTCAAGAAAATATTAATTCAACATTCAATCATTCCCAATGATTTATTTCGTTTTAAATGTTTAATCGCATTGCAAACTTTCTCAACAGATATAGGCAAGTCAAGTTCAGGAAATGCAGAATTTTTAAGTTAAACTTATTATTAAAGCAGAAATCCTCTGCTTCAATATTACAAAAATCAGATATATTACTACTTAGGTTTTCGAAAAGCTTTGTAAATTCTTTTAAAGAAATTTTATTTTAAATAGCGCTTTTTTCATTTGAAAAATCGCCTTAAGTTCCTTGGGTTGTGTTTTCTTAAGATTGTTTGCCTATAACAACAGGCTTTCTTCTTTCGAAATAAGTCCTTATATAATCTCTTACATGTACATAACTGTTGTATATTTATATCAGTTTTACTTGAGTTAAAAATACCTAGAGCGTCGTGTCACGTATGTCGGGCAGTATCGCACTCGTTATCAAACCAGTATGCATTCTTTATACAGCTATTTACATTAAAACTAGGGTGAGTGTTATAAACACATGTTTTACAAAATAGACGGCAAGAATTTTTGTTGTATGAGTTATGTAAGCTTTATAAGGTAAATCATCGGTTTTGCTTTATGTATTGAAGGAAGAAATTAAATCATGTGCGACTTATCATACTATATAGAAGAGGAGTCTCACTTTGCGGAATATAATAAGACAAAAGTGATTTGAGTGTATAACCTGACCTCACATTGAGGATAGTGTGAACATATAAACACGGTATATGAGGATAAATTTTTTCATACAAAATATGCANATATATATATATATATATATATATATATATATATATATATATATATATATATATATATATATATATATGCGAAGACAACTCCTGCAGACCTTTTCAATAACGACTAAAACGAAGCAAAGTAAACAGACACACATCACATCGGGTTATTTTGTATTTTTTAGTTTTAATTATAATTAGTTTTGGCAAAATCTAACAAATACACACGTACAATATTATGTTACATATACAACCGCGTCTGAAAAGAAAACTCATCTTTCATCTGCTCCACCATTTGAGAGACTGTTAATTTCATCTTTTATGTTAAGATAATGAACTATCGACCTTGATCAAAGCTGTATTTGCCTGAAAGAACCACGTGCATGGTTTATGGTGTATTGAAACTATGGGTGGCATTGTTCACAGAAGTGAATGAAGTTCGTTCTGGATGACCGGTCAACAAACAACAACGTAAATATGAAGGATCTGAAACGAGTTGTTATTTCCAATCATATTTTACTTAATAAGCTCACACAATTCTTGGAATAGATGAACAATGAAACCATTTGGAGTGCTTAAGAACGCATTTGTTTTTAATTGCAATTGTAACGCGTGTGAGATCATTACCAGCTCATGCGTTTAAACAATAAAGAAACCTTTAATTAACAACAAAATGCCGATAGATTCAGTACTAACATTTAGGATATCATGATTAAAAATATGATTGAGTTAGTCATACTATGTTTCTCATTAGAAAAACTCAACATGTTTTATGTACTATGCTTAAGATAAAAGTATGCGTAATGCTTATCTAACACGGAAACAATGTAACGCGTGTGTTGATTATGCTTCCAGAAAATCAAATGATTAGTGATACTTGAAATGATTGTACGTTTCCTACACACTTATAACAAATTGCTTTGAATTCGTATCTGACATTTTTACAAACACATCTAACTGTTTTTCTCTTGTTTGAGAACATAAGTAGAAATGGTATGCATATGTATAGATATGTTTAATTCTGACAACTGAAATGACACGTGCAATAAAGCTTTAAGCGGTATATTCTGGGCAATATCCCGAAACATTTAGATATTTGACTATTCTCAAAATCTCAATTAAAAAAAACATTAGACGGACGAACATTTTAATTTATGTCACTTCTGAAATAATGTTAACACATCATACGAAATAACTCATTTATAATCCAAGGTATTTGTTGATATGGCTCTTGTTCTTTCGATCAGTATCCCACGTTTGCCAATCGCTCCTTGTCATAAAAATAAACGAATAATATAATAAGGTTTCTCTTCCTTCTAATGCAGCTGAAGTTTTACATCGTTTTAATTCACATACTACCCCTAAAGTATATTTGAAATTTAGTGCGTTGTGTGTTCCATAAATAATGACAAAAATACACTAAGAACAACTGATACATTTCCTTTAACCATGAACCATACTAATTAGTAGTTTTGTGTCTTCCTCAATATCGACTTCTACTTCGACAAAAGAGACATATAATAAACATTCACAGCAGGATCATTATCGTCTCGGAAGATGGCAGTAAGCTAAAAGTTAAAAGAGTACCGGTTGTGTGATATATACAAGTACATAACTACTAATTAAAATAAAATGAATACAAATTTTAGTTTCTTTATTCCAAATAAATATCATCAAGCGCGGTATGTAATTGGACATTATTAAGAATCATGTTTTATCAGTATAAAGAACAAGTTTTAATTACTATCGATTGCATAACACTTTTTATATAAAGGTAAAGGTGTCATCAATACACTGTATTTGATTTTGTGGACGACGTTTAGATATCTAAACACTGTGCTCTAAGTAAGTGTGTTTATACAAATGGCTTTGTTTCTTGTTTTGCTACTCCTTTTTCCAACATTCCTTGATTTTATAGACGTATTTCATGCGCCCTCTATGGTTCGTTTGTATACATTATTTGAATTTTGAAATAAATCATTTATATAAAAACATAACACAATTAAAGTTACGTGATAAGTTCTTGTTCACTTCAAATTATGTTTGCGTAAAAAAATGGGATTGTTATTTTGTCTGGTGTCAACCATAATTGATCCTTTATTGTGAAGGCTTGTTACGTGGTAACAGACACTTATGTGATACGTGGAGACACTAATGTTCCCTTTTCAAAAAAACTTGATCGAAGTTGTTCTATGTATAGTTGAAGAACGAGGAAATACTAATGACATTCGTTATTTTAAGAAACGAAACAAATATAAAATATGAAATATATTATATTTTGGGTGTGTTATTTTTGTAAGTGAAGAGGCAACACCAAAATAACGATGTTAATTAAAAACAACATGTTTAAGGAGTTTCTTATGGTTTGATTGTTCTAGTAACACATGACAAGATTCGTTGAAGAATGTATCGTTAATGTTGTTTTTGTTTGCATTTTTTAATTATAGCAATGCCTAAACTGCTTTTTCCACGACATATATACATGAACTCAACAGAAGGAAACATTATATAAAGACAATAACTAAATAGTCTTGCCACTGTAAATGTGCTAAACATGTGTTGTTAATCATTTTAGTTTTAAATGATCGACCCATTTTCCATAGTACCGAAGCGCGCATAACGTGTTTCTTCAATTGAGCACTATCCGAGAAAAAAGCAAACGCCCAGACATACATGTGCACGGCATATACTTACATATGTACATATGTCTTTTTGTGATTTGTAATAGTTTGGCAAACATGTGAATATTGAAAAATTAACACTTGTGAACAATTGTATCAAAAGTCGGACAAAATCATGCGCTGATAGACAATTTTATTTTCAACGTTACAACTCGTCACACGCAAGTTGTGATTGTAACTCGAGAATCACGATTGTTGAACTTTCTTATCGTCTAGAGTTTTGCAAATGCTCAATGTCCTGACCATTGTGTTAATGGGTATAATTCAACATATCATGTGTGTTATTAAATGTTGTTTTATAATAAAGTCCTAGTACAAGTTTGCCGATGAATGTTAACTCGCGAACCATTTATCATATTCTTATTCGTATCTCATGCAAAATCTATTTCTCAGAACGACGCACGTGCTGTTTTCAATATATTACATTTGTATGCGTGTCAATATAATTGATCAAATTGTTAAAATGTGTTTCATTTCAAATCTTGATAACATAATTAAATTTGATGAAATTATTTAAGCGTGTATTTGATTACGAGGATCGTACTATTTATACTTGCTTAAACTGACAAGAGCTTTATGTGTAATGTATATTTACATTATTTTTTTGTATTTAATATAGTTATGATATAGCTCAGTGTCAGACAATGGACATAAAAAACACATTAACAAATGTCGATTGTTGTTGTTTGATCTCTATTTCGATGTGTAGCATTTTGAAGTTACAATGAATTTTCAGTAACAAAATATAACACACATTGGATTTATTAATACAAATCGATAAGTTCTTTTGGTCACGATTCGCATTGATGCAATCGATCTGATTCTTGTCTGGGCATTTCAACAGTTTGACCAATTTACGGCAAACTGAGTTGAAACAAGTTCTGTTGGTCGTCATGTCATGTCTCCTATGTTGTATAACACATGGCTGTTTTTTCATTCCATGTTCCTTGATTAAAATGTGCATTTATAAATGAATGTTTATCGGAAACTATTTATCAACAATTAAGACACTAAAGTAGTTGAATTAACAGAGATGAGCGGTACTAAAATTTGAAATTATATTCAAAGGGAAAGGATACATGAAGTTGTGCAAAGTTTATTTGCATTCCGTGTAAACACGGGAAACAATTTGACTTACATCATATAGTAACACAAATAAATACGGAACACATTGTAGACACTATTATGCATTTATCAAATTATTAGAGAACCATAAAATGTGCCGTTGGCATAATTTTGACTCGATAGTGTCTATACATAGATGCTTAACGTGATGCTTAGATGCATTATGCTTAAACATCTCGATGGTGTTGTATCTGTTTGTGTATCGGACAATATAAGACTACTTGGAGTTTGATGCAAAGTTAAAGCGCATATACCAACATGTGTTGTGTCAATAGCCGCGCAGATAAAGAATTGTGTATTGCATAAACAACAACACTGCACACATACCGGTTCTATGTTCGTCCTTCAAATAAAATATAGGCAATTTTTGCCAAGTCTGTGATTAATTTATATGTAGTTTACTGGATTCGGATACACAAATAAGTGTACATTTATTAACTATACACTACGATGATAGCTTAAAAATTAACGCCATAATTCTAACTAACTTGAAATACAATTAAGGGCAATACAACATTTAATGATGTTTTATGATGTTCAATGTCATTATATTTCCCGAAGAAACTCGTGTTAAATCCTTATGCTACACAGCACGTGTACAGTTTAAATACCAAAGGTTAAATATGACAATACACACAAGTGTGAATAAAGGTCAACGGGTGTACAAATAAAGTCCTCCGAAACGTCTTCATCGAAATACGTTGTCTTAGTTCCGGTTTTGCTTATGTATTTGGAAAGCATGACCGTGTGTTTGTTAACTGTTTCCAGCGATTGTATATAGCTAGCGATAAAAACAATCTAAGACGGTCGGACACGAGTAATCGGCCTTTACTGAAAACGTTTGTTTTTGCTACCAGTCACAACGTGGCAACCGATCGACCATTCCTCTAATAAGTAAGCCTAAAGCCAGTAAATGACGTGCGAGTCAGAACCTTTATGTTAACGACCGATTTATGTTTTTTAAGTGTTTATCTAAATACGTCCATACTACATAGCCATTTCGTTGTTTTGTAATGCGTGTTATGATGTTTAGACAAAAACTATTGACCTTGTGAACAGTTTGGCACTAGTTCAAATAACACTTTCTCTATGATTCAAATACAATTGTTCATCAAAACTGTGATCAAAATGTCAAAAAATCATACCAAAAAGCCAAACTATGGCTCACACAAACTAATGCTAGACATTTTTGACTGCTTCGATTCAAACAAAAAAACATGGTTTTGATGATATGTTATCTATTTACGCAATGCCTATGCAAAATATAAAATAAATCATTGCCGTCTGCGTCCTTTGGGGGCAGCGAATATTTCAACCAAAACATGATAATATTTTAGGAAACAGGTCTTACTGTCTAAAAGACAGAAATGTACACATGCAAGTGTTCTAATTTAGTGATCTAATTATCATATATAAAAGTTGAATAAGTAACTTTCAAGTTGAGTTATTTATTATGTTTAAGTCCTTTGAAGTAAAACTGTTTTTTTTCAGAACCGCTATTGAGAAGGGAAGTCTAATAATAGAGTATACATGGGTTAAATAAATGAAGCACACACGTGTATAATACACATATTTGGACTAAACCAAATCCATTTGGGACGCAATAGCTTTGTAGGCAATGAATCCCAGATGTTGGAAATGCGAACACTGGATTTAAGCATTTTCTTATACTCCAGGAGCATTATTGATCATTATGTTTTGCTTAAGTTTTTTGTATAGACATGGTCATTGTGCATTCATCATTCAATACACACCTCACGTACTTGGCACTAATTTGCAGTCCGAGTTGTACGTTTATGCTTTTCATAAACTTAAGTATCGTAGTATAACTTTTGCATGAATTTCGAACTATTCTGTGCAAATTTCGTCTTAAGCTCGATAACCGGATTTCTGAGCTAGATAATCGATTTTTGGCTGCACGTAACGTTCCATGAAGGTGTCTGCTGGTAAATCCATATATTTGTTTAGTGTGGTATGTGTCATTCGGATGCCTTTAACAACATATTTGTGGTGTTAGAGTTTTCATTTAAAAAAATGTTTTTGCTAGCGGATATTCATCTTGATTATATCGATCCTGATTTCATTTTTGT
Source organism: Dreissena rostriformis (assembly GCA_007657795.1). Classification (NCBI taxonomy): domain Eukaryota; kingdom Metazoa; phylum Mollusca; class Bivalvia; order Myida; family Dreissenidae; genus Dreissena; species Dreissena rostriformis. The sequence continues at coordinate 39,328 of VMBQ01006669.1, read as the reverse complement.
TTTATCCAGACCTATTATATTTAGCGTTCTTATCCGAGCTTTTTTATCGCCGAAATGAAATGAATTGTTTTAAAGTTGGGTTATCGAGACATATACAATATATTTAGGCTGATTTCATCGCAAATCACATGCATTTCGACATCATATCAATAAACAGTGTTTCGCGCAAACACATGATTCAAATACTAGGTGTATTGTTAACACGTATCTACACAAGATTCGCATCTTCAAGCAAGTGATTATTTATGCAGACGATAAATATCATAGCATAGAATCCATATGAAGAATAATATCACTTAAACGCGTTAATTCTATAGGAACATATAAACGGGTTTCTATTAAACAACTATGGTATTACAGGAAACCCTTATAAACCTTAAAAGTATGCAAGGCCCGAAGGTATAACATGCATATGTAATCATGGTGAATATAACTGTGATACTGGAGTAAAAACAACAAATGTGGAGCGTCGTGAGAAAACCGGGCAAAATGCGTGTGCCTAAAGTGTCATCCCAGATTAGCCTGTGCATTCCGCACAGGCTAATTAGGGACGACACTTTCCGCCTTTACTGGATTTTCGCTAAGCAGAGACATCATTTAAACAATAAATACCATAAAAGCGGAAATTGTCGTCCCTGATTAGCCTGTGCGGACTGCACAGGCTAATCTGGGATGACAATTTACGCACATGCATTATGCCCAGTTTTCTCAGAACACGACACAAATGAACAAACCCATTCGAAATATAACGTTTTCAATTATGGTCGTACAATCACGATCTGGAACGTGACTGTTAAGCTTCGTACAGTAGTTCTTATATAGGACGTAAAGGTCAATATGTGTATAACACTATCTAACATATTGTAAGATGTTTTATTTAAAATTGATACGACCAACGAATTTGACTAGAAATATTCGATCTATATAGCTTTGGTAACAATGACAATTGCATGCGAGATTTTAACTTTGTATTAGAGAATACATTATTTTTTGTACAATTTAGACACAGTATATCTGGGCAGGATGTGAAGTAAATAGTAATGTGAATAATGACTCAAATGGCTATATATAGGTTGTTTCCGTTTACATTGTTTTTATGTTGGCGGGTTAACATTTTACGGCAAAACAAAACGCATTAGCTGGCGAACTTATTGTTCCTGTGTATTGCAATTTACTCGGTTTGTAGTAAAACGACTAAGCAAATCACTCGGTATGGTGTGAGAACAGCTAAGCAAGTCCAAGATTAGGGTTAAGAACGACTATGCAAGTCACTCGATTCGTGGTAAAAACGACTTATAAAGTAACTCGATTTGGGGTAACAACAAGTTAGCACTTCACTGGATTGGAAGAGAATTAATTTCATGTGAGATTGAAACTTTGTACATGCAATTCCGTCAGAAAACAACATTATTCTACAATGATGAAATACCATTCCTGGTGAGAACGAATTAACATTAACACAACAGATAATACAAGTCAATTGTAATTCGAAATGCAAAGAAAATATGTTACGAAACGATATTATGTTTGTATTTGTTTAATGCAAATAAATAATTGTGTCACTTTATGATGCATTGCTTTACAGTTAAAAATGCATGCGTACAGTTCTTTCTTATTTATGAGGCTTCCGACTGTATATATATCGGCCTAAAAACTAGGATATATCGAGTATAATGTCTACAAATTGCGCTTATAGAATTTAGCATCTATGAATATATTACATAATGTTTTCTCTCAGTGACTTATCCGAGTTTTGGTTCACTTTCCTCTGCAAGTGTATTGATCGCAGCTGCGTATAAGTGTCCCTGAACTGTGATCACAGCGGGTGACTACTATACTGCAATGTTATACACTTGATTTGGGGAGGAGATGAAATAAACAAGGCTTACAATAGGCATTGACGCACAAACAGATTGAAATATCTTACGGACGTTGTTCTGTGTAAGACTGAATGAAAGCCAAAATCAAATAGTGATGATGCTAGTATGTCCCTTCGTATGCGTGATAAGGTTTCAATAATACATGATACATTCGCATACATTGGTTACACACACAATTCTTATTTCACGCTATAATGTTTCTGAAGGTTCATCGTTCCTATACAGGTATATTCAAACTTGTTTAAACGTTGTTGTCATGGTAAATTGTGCATTTAATTTGCAATACATTTACAACACATGGCCATAAACTGGACGAAATTTTAAGAAAACAAATATACACAAGTGCACTCTGTATTTTCATAAAGATATACCATTTAAAAGAGGTTTTCTTATAAATTGTAAATATTCATAAACTGTCTTTATCAATTCAAACCTATGTGACTATGAACACAATTACTTTACTTTTTATGCTAATTACTAGGCATGAACATTGCTATGTTGTATCCTGGTATGTGTTAGCATACTTTATTTAACAATAGTATTGAGGTAGAAAAAAAAGTATTTTATAAGTGTTGCGACGCTGTGGTGTCGAAGTTCTCGGGGCGAGTTCCCTTGTGATCAAATAAAGCTTTACGAAAAATAAACACACGTTCAAAATATTATCTTCAACATGTTGACTATGATATGTCCACAACCACATGCGACAGTTGCATAGTGTAGTATCGCAGGTATGCAATTATTATACTTGTCAAAACCAAATATTGACATCAAGTTAACAGGATGGACTCAAGATTTCAATACAATTTTAATGGAAGTGACGCTTGGTTGCTTATAATTTGCGTTCTTAGATATATTCTGAATGATATGAAATGCTGAACTAAATCAGGCGAGTGTGTTCTCTTACTGTTGTTTAGAAAAATAAAAGAACATTTTCTGAAAAATGACACAAATCAAGTTACAAGAAAACATGGAACTGCAAATATTTTATATGTCTTTGCAAACTATAATGAATACTCACAACACTACCTTTAACATGATCATACATTACCCTCAAAGTGTACACAGACGTTTCTATGAGGTCAATATTTGCTCAATTAAATATGGACCATTCTTTATATTGAACTAGCAGCGCCCGACCTGATTGTCAGCCTTAGTCAACTAAGGCATCCGTAGCACATGTTTGCCTTGTTTGTTTTAAGTCAACCAACATGTTCATAGCAGATGATGTAACAACTGAGTGCATTGACAGCCGATTGGCGGATGAGGAAACACACCTTTATTATTTATTTTATTGAATGACATCACGAGGAAAATACATTACATTGATTGAACGTGTCAGTCCATCTTTATAGTATCGACAGTATTTATCGTCTCATAAAAAATAGATCTGTAGCCTCAACGCAGGTTTTACAGTGTGAAAGATTGTGTTCCTGCATGAGAACCACGCATATACAACTTAATAGCAAGTATAACTGAAGGGAAATCTGCATCACGCTGCCACATCAGTCTCCGTAACTGCTATAATGCGAGTCTCTGCTATCCGCAGTGACGGAAAGCTTTAAATGTGTTCTGGTCGACCAAACGGCACGTTGCCATCAGATGAAAGTCTAATGTGGTGATTGTTCCACATTTAAAAGGCTCGGTCAAATTTGTCCTGTAACGTAAAACATGTGATTATATTCTAGAGATTTTAGAAGGGAGAACATATTTTACATATCTATACTGTGAACCATTGCAGTACTGGTTCGAATCCTCTTTTCATACAAGACAAGACAAATCCATGATCAATCTAAATGGTGCTATTTTAACACTTTCGACACTTTTCAACGTCTTAACGACACATAGTCCTTATCGTTAAAGTGAGACTGTACGATTTTGTCAAATATTTATGAATTTATATAAAATGTGTAAAACAACTTATTATTCATATATTTCAATATAAATTAAAATAAAAGTTAAAAAGAACTTGTGTGGACAAATGCACAATAAGCCAGATATTTAAATCTGAAATCGAAAATGGCTGGAAGTCGAATTCGCCAGCATATATATCATGCATGTACAATGTGAATCTAAATTTAGTTTTAGTGCAGATTCGTTCATACGACACAATTTTGTTTCCTAACAAATACGAGTAAAAGTGTCGGCATCGACCAGCGCTAACTTGTCTTTGCTGCATTTTATGAAATTCGTCTTCAATGTATAATGTTTCTTGCCTAGTGTGTGTTATTGTAACATATTTGTATCAATATATTGCAATTTATCACATATACAAATCGTACAGTCTCACTTAAACCATATTGTATGCCAACACTATTTATCTTGTTGTTGTTTTTTTGTAATACAAATATATTTATTATTACTTTGAAGAGCAATGTGCTCATTATGTTTTTGTTTAATGTTCTAGAAAGCATGATGACATGAACTCCTAGATATTTTGGCTAAATATAGTATCTTTTCAGTCCTAATTCATTGTATTGTATTTTGAAATGGCAAACACTGATTTGAATACCGAGGTTCATTCTTAGTACATGCTGAACTTCACAGGGTTTGAATCCGTTGTCAAACAAATCACGAATTGTTTCCTATGTGGATAATAAATGTCTCATCTTATACGTATTATCATTAACAAGCTATGACGTGCGTACGCCAAAGCTATAGCTTGCGCACGTCATAGCTATCGCGTGCGCACGTCATAGAGACCGCTCATTATGTCACATTTATTCCACTGTGGTTATGCCATTTTGTTTTGAGTTTTGTTAACCGCTAAAATTATTTTGTAAACCCTAGCTACATATTCACACAAACTGAAACACGTGTTTCGAAAAATCATATCGATATTATAGACTGCAAAATAGTGTAACCGAAATGTTTATAAAATATTATTAGACAAAGTCATATGAGCTTCGTCATGCGAAAGTGAGTCTTTTGATATACACGCAATGAGACATGGCTTGTGTGACTTAATAACGGACAGCGGTGCTCCTGACCAGACAGCGCTAATGCGCGAGCTAGGATGGAGCTACGCAGGCCGTATATGACATAATACACATGTTCGCATGACGGGGATCATATGCTCTTAATAATATGTATTTGACGTTAAATGTTATATACAAACAAGTATTTGACAAGGAATTATTGTCAAGCTGTTGTACTTAATCAATATAATTACTGGCAGAGGACCTTTGTGAGATGAATATTCACACTGTGTTCATTTTCTGTCGGGAAATTATATGAAATCAAGATTGTTTATCAGCGTTGTGGAAAGAAAATCCCATGGGGAAAAAACCCTTATAAAAACTATCAATAAATGATTACAAAGAAGCATTGTATCGCAAACTGTATATGAAATATAAATCATCAGACACGATGTCAACCAAAAAATACACTTTTAATAAAAAGTTTCTGACAACGGTTTAGTTAATGTCATTATGAATCAAAAAAGTACTTTTTAGGACTAGAGGTATACATGTGACAATTTGCGTATACGTTTTGTCAAGAACTATTTAATCAACTTAAGATTGAGAATAAAATGAATTGTGATAGCTCTGATAAATGAGGAACACGAATGGTCGCCATGACCGAGTACAAGACGGTTCAACCGCCTGCAATAGTACAAGACGGTTCAACAGCCTTCAATGACACAGTATTATTAAATTACCGTTTCAATAGGCGGCTTTATTAGTTGTATTTTCTAGGTTAATCAACTTCGAATTTAAAATTCAAATGTAAACAGTGAACAAGTCATTAGTCGTTCTGTCATGTTCCTTCACAATTTACGAAGTGCTATATTACAATGCTTTGCATCGAAAATTCCAGGGCAGTGAAAAAAATTGTTTTAATATTGCGCATGATAAAGTCGTGCCAAGATCTTGATTTCCGTGATGCAACTATTAGACAGGTTTTCAGATTCATGATTTAAATTAACACATTTTGAGTAAGTTTAAACAGTATTGTTTCCATTGATGAAGAACACGTACCAGGCCCGATTTACATTTAACGGGCCTACATCATGCTATTCTACTAGAACAAAAGGCTTAACAAAACCGTGCTTCCTTACACAAATACTTAGTAAGGCTTTAAGTTAGTAATAGTGTATGTAAACATCCGACTATTCATACGTAATGAGTAACTGTGTGTTTACGGATACTAATCAATTCCGCGTTTAAGAGTTGAATTAAAATGACATAGTTTACAAATGTTGGAGTGAATTCTTCACCAATGGACACGACACCTTTATTAAACTTCCATTGACGTGTTCAATCCAAACCGATAATTCCTTTGATATCTGCATACATAGAATAATAGAACAAATGCGTTGTTATGCGCGTTTTAGATTTGAGAGTATGATTAACAGTGTGATGCGATGGTAAATAAAATGGGTGACAATACAAACTTCTATTATACCAAGCCGACTGTTAACGTATCAAATACGCTTTAAACATAACCTTGATTGTGATGCATTATTAGGCTGTACAGCATAATCCAAGATCTATCTAACGTTCAGTATATTTACTGTTCTGTCATAATTAGGCAAGCAAGGTACGCATACATCAATTTAACTAATAAATTATGAATAGAAAGCGTGTTAAGAGAAACGATAATTAACTTGTCTACTGGTAAGTGTTTAACAGTGTTATACCTATGTATTGCACTTAATAATATTTCATTTAGAACAGTATGTATGTGTAATTGTGTCTTTTACGTTCGAACAACACGTGTATGCATGAGTAATGGTGTTGCCTTACTCATTTAATAATTTAAATCGAATGCAAAATATATATCATCAGCCCAATCATGTATTAAACTGTTGCACATAATCTCTGGTATTCATTTCGTAGCAGGTTCCCGTCTCATCAAGAACCACATGCACACACTCATATTTGAAAAGACTCACATGAGTAAATCTTATGAAGCACGCAATTCAGAACGTGGATTGTGCGTGCATATATATTGAACGGATTTCCCAGAAGTTTGGAATGACTATGTCGTAGCAGGTATTCGAAGTGGAAATTATGAATTGTTTTAGTAACGATATGCATAGGCTTAAAAAAAACTAATAAAAGACACAATACTACAAATATATCACCTATAATTACGAAAACTACAAAGCAATTCTGAGAAAACAAAACTGTATACATCACATTATAGATTCATCATCAGCATACATCGTGTGAAAGGATATATTAAGTCCCGTGATTAGCCCCAAAGCATTAATTTGGTTTGGTAGTGATTATAGTCCCAAAACATTGAAATGCTTAAATATTCTCATAATTCAAATTTGCCAATCATATAACACACATACAATTACAATCGTGAATTCTACTTGACTTATTTTACGCAAATCGGATTACTCAAGTAAAACATTGACATGCATTAAATAATTGTCGTACATGTGGACATCACCTTTAATTGTTACCAGTGCATTGTCTGCGTTTATGATTCATTTGCCATAAATCAAAATGTTTAGCAGTGTGTTAAATCACCCATTACAAATTGTTTGTAACATCCTATTATATTACTAAATAAATTAATAGTATGAGTAACATATATCAACAAGAACATAAATGGCCAAGAAACAATTAACAATATAGCGGCATATAATCAGTTGTTCCTTTTCGAAATTTATATCGTTTAAGAGCTATAAAAGCCACTGATGCGATGGAGGCATGATAGGTATTGGACGGACCAATCAAATAATTTGTAACATCATACTCAGCTGACGGACCAATCGAATTATGTTTAACATCATTCTCTTCTGATGTGCGAGTTTTCCGATACGTACTATGGAGCATACAGGCAACATGCGTCGTATAACAAGCAGTAAGAGATAGGTAGTGTTAGGCTGTGCATCGCTTCTTTCTGAAGTGAACTGAACTTCTCCATGATCAGCAATCGTATTTTGATACTTACTCAGATTACACATTCGGATATATTTACAGACAACCTTTTGGGATACGATGGGCAGTCGTGTTTTGTAAGATGATACATTTGGATAAATGTACCACCAACCTTTTGGGATATCAATTTTAATAAGCCGATACAAGACAGTGTAAATCGGAAAATGTTGATGTATTTACATGTGTTTAATTAAATTAAAAAAAACTATGTGTTATTAAATACTATTCATAGCCGCAGTTAAATTGAAATGAATTTTGCAATTATAACACGCGTGTTATTATAAACGATAACAGTTACAACGTGAAAAATGATTAAATGTAGAGATGATTCCAGAATATGTATCGGAATACAAATAAATAATTGCCTAAAATGGATACAAGAATGGAAACGTTTTGATAATCTAACAACGGTTGTACAAAGTGATAATTCTATCTAACATAACATTATGTTCCACTTTGTTTTTGCGTCTTTGAAATGGAACATTATATAAAATGTCCATCTTAAACGAAACAGTCAACACGACAGCGCAATACATAAACACAACGTTGGAAGTCGCTCAAGCGTTACCATGGATACACGCTGTCAGTGGCATGCGTCAGGTTGTCATACCGGTAATTATATTCATTGGATTCTGTGGAAACGTCCTGTCGCTCCTAGTTTTCTCAAAAAAGCGAATGCGTCGTACCACCTGTTCCGTATTTCTAACTTCGCTAGCCATAGTGGACAACACATTCCTCATTGCGTTACTGGCGTCATGGTTGGATCACGAAGTGCACAATATATTGACAACACCACTAGCGTGCAAAATGTTCATATATGTGACATACGTGACGTGTTTTCTCAGTGTGTGGTGCGTCGTAGGATTTTCATGCGAACGCTACATCGCCATTTGCTTTCCACTTAAGCAGAGACTCATGTGTAGTGTAATACGAGAAAAGGTAACAATGTTGGGACTGGGTATTGTCGCATGTCTTTTGTATACATTCAGTTTTTGGACATCCGGGGTACAAAAATGGAATGAACAATGGAAATGTGTTTATCGACAAGAGTACATCGATTTAATGAACGTTTTTACTTGGGTGGATACATTTTTGACAATGGTTGTTCCTTTTACTGTGATTGTTATTGTTAACACATTAGTGCTTCGAACAATGATTCAAGCCCCAAAGCAAAGGGTGTTCAGTGAACTTCCGGTATCTTCCCATCAAAAGGAACCTTCGGCAAGTTCTTACACAAGCACGTTTCTACTTGTTCGTTATGATTCTCATGGCAATGACCTCTCCCAAAACAATTGTGCGAGAAATACAAGTTTACAAACAAAAAACAAAACATTATCAACTCAGCAAACACGTGTTACTAGAACTTTATTATCGATCTCATTCACATTTTTAGTTCTCAATCTTCCGTCACATGCTATGCGACTGTTTAACCTTATTGCATCGTTAACGAGCAATACATCTGTTGTTTCCATTGAATATTACCTTCTTCAGGAAGTAACAAACATTCTATATTATACCACCTTTAGTTGTAACTTTTTCTTATATACCTTATTCGGAAGAAATTTTAAATCCACACTTTTTCTTTTGATGAAATGCAAACCAAAAAGAAACAACGGTCAGACCACGATCCGAAGAACATTTAGTTCTAGAAACGTTAGCGCAACCAATTCAACTCAACTCAACTCAACTCAGTTTTTTTAAGTAAATAAAGGTCTTTGTCCCAAAATATACAGTATTTTACACAAAGCATAGCACATGTTTGTAGTTGCGAACACGTCTTCTTACATATAAAGTATATTAACGTGTTAAATGTTATTCATAAGGTGATACACATACATACAAAATTTCAGTATTGTATAAGTATCTGTTGTGCTCATCATCAGATTATAAAAGTCATGTACAGTATTTCCACCCATATATCAGTTATATAGACATTCTCTACGGATAAAGTCATATTTAATTAATTGAAAAAGGCATGATATTCACAATCAATAATATATTATTTTCTATTCAATACAATGTTTACATTGTGTTTTCTAATTGATTTGGGAACAAGGAAATAGTTTTAAATCCCTTACATATCCATCTTAAAATGAATCTGGTAATGTATTATGCTTGTTTATTAGATCAATATACATCTTAAGATTAATATTCAAAATCAATAATACAAATATTATTTACGATGGTATATAATGTATATATTGTGTTTTCTAATTGATTTGGAAACAAACACATTCTGTTAAATCATGTACGTATTCATGTTAAAATAAACCTGTAAAATGTTTTTGAGATCAATATACAACTGTAGATTAATATTTGTATTTATTGTAAATAATTATTTAACTTGTTGGTACTAACTACTGGAATAAATATGGATTCAGATATATGCATGTTAATGTATGTGTTTATGTTGAATGTATGAGTATGATTAAACATATCGCTGAGTCATTTTCCGAATGTAATCTTTTGCTTTTCAAGTTATACATACACATTCAACAATACTCCATCTGTGACAACAGGAATACACCGGTGCTTACGATTTTCGAAAATTTAAACAGGACATAAAGATATACATGAAAGGTAAGACACCAACATTAATTTAACAAGAATCAGACCCTTCAATGATAACATAATGTCGGTGATAGACGGTGTTTAAACGTAAAGGTAGAGCTAGATCAGCAAAACCAGCACACTATTTGGCCAAACATTGAAACTTATATTTAAGAGGAACAAGTAACAAATTTACCCAAATAACTGTGACGCATAGCATCGATGTGTTAGATAAACATATATCACATATGATTAATAACGACAGCGAAGTTTTGTGTTTGGTCAAGAGCGATTCTCTATAACGCGTTCATATGCAATTTAATAAACCTCCGTTCATTGTTAAAAAAACTTCTCAAACGATTTGTTAATACGGCGAACTGTTTCTGTCAAACAAGTTAATATTATAACATCATCGAATGCTGGATTAAATTACTTCTTACTAACAGCAATCAATGCAATAAGAAAATTTACCTTACATTAGTTATTGATTGCGACATATGTGTTAGCGTCTCCTGTATGGTCAGCATTGTTTGCGATATTTCTTTCTTTCGCTGCGTTAGGTTTCGTGCAACAAATAGAGGTGTGTATTTATAAATGCTTCCCTGTATTAATGAATATGCATTTTTTCTGAAATAATATTATGGTAAAGATTTATAAATTCAATTCTGAACCAAGTTTATCCAGGATTCACATACAAACATATTGCATCACATATAGCTCCACAAATATTGGTCACAATACGACATCGAATCATTGTTTGCTTTAAAACAAATCTTAGAAACATATTCGCAGTCATTTACACAAGTTACTTTACTCGAAAACATATTTGTGCAGTTAAATAAATTTTATCTTATGTACGTCATTACTCATGCTGGTCACTTTCAGAAACCGAAGAAGCCTATCGCCTCAGTGGCCAACAGGTCAATGTGTATGGTCAAATTTGCTTTGTTTTTCCTTGATATCTTAAGAATTGCTTTTGACCTCAGAAGTGTGATGTAATGGTTACATCGGATGAAAGGAAGACGCCTATTAACGTTTAGGTCAACATCTAATTTCAAGATAAGAGGAGCTTGTAACATGAAACTCGAATCCTTTCCTTTCCGAACAATATCTATATCATATCTTGTATTAAAATGTATCCTTGAACACAAATCTTTCGGTTTTATTTAAATTATTTATTGTATTTATATAAAGTTCATCAAATGAGCTGAATAAAGCTTCTCGTCGTGTTAGGCTACAACTAAGAAACAATGCATACGCATAGTCAACAGCTTAATATCACAGAGGTATGTTGTGAAGCAAACGCAGGGTTCAAACTAACGAGTTCACTGAACCCGTTTTGCAATGCAACACAGCACTGAATTTGCATGACATGGACATTTAGACAAACTCCTCGCAACGTTCAGTGTTTGTGTGACAATTTGCGATGACCTTTTCTTTGTATCGATTTAATTTATCATTATGACGGGACGAACTCCTCGCAATGTTCAGTGTATGTGTTACACTGTTCAATGACCTTTTCTGTGTTAATCGATTCAATTTATCACTATGAGGGGATTGAACAGTCATTCATTTCAAATGAATGCTGCATATGCATACCCACATGCTTAGTGAACGTACAGCTTTTTACGACTTTGATAATTAATACTTAAATTGAAAAAATAACATAATGCCATTTACCTCGGATCTGTTTAACACTAAATTTTAAATCTTTCACTTGTACAGATAAGTCTATGTCATTGTTAATGTGAGTATATGTGCTGTTTGCAGATACAAACAATGTTGTTTTTAATATTAATGAATCGATAGTAGCAAAACAAGCATACGATGAAGGCTAGATCAATTCTCTATCATATCTTGTTTTTAAGAAAAGTAAATTAAACAGAAAAGCAAGTATAAATCACGGTCGGTCAATTCTATGTTATTAACAGTAATATCGTGATCAACAATGTGTTACGAACGGTAACTGACAGATAGTTCATTCTTCGTTAAGCCTTAACCATCAATTTCTTCTTAATTATACACTGTATTTAAATTGATTGGTGCGTGGACATCTAGTTAACATCTAGTATTAACCAGTTTTAACTAAGCAAATAAATAACGAGTTCAAATAAGATCTTTCAGTACGTCTTTGAAGTAAACTATAAATAAATTGCTCAGCAGACGACATTATTTCTACCGTGTTACTGCAGCTATGGTTCAACAAGATCATTTACATTATTTAATATTCTTCACGTCATAACACTGCACATAAAAACACGGCTGCTGATGATCCAATATTATTGCCAGAATTAACGTTGCTGCACTACTACGTTATTTGCGTACATACTTGTATTTCCATCACCTTGACTAATGGTTCGATGAAACCTTTAACCAATTCACATAAAACCATACTTTCCATTGACGCATCAGTATAAAAATCTATTTTTATACAATATTATTATGCGTTGTTTCGGGATTAATTTCCCTTTATTATATTTTATTTAGTTCATTCCCGATTCGTAAATTGGACGTTATAATATACAACTGTCTCTTTACGGTTCAATTCCAGCGTTGCAATCAGTTTGTTATAACGTCATTAAAATGGAGAGCACAATTTACAGCGTACAGTTCATCTATTTTAATGAACATACTGATATACATATAAGCCATTAAGCAATTATTAAAAGACGTTAAACATTTTGTAACATGTACGTGGGACACAATACTATTTCCATAGCTTTGAAATTCTTGTCACGTATGTTTTGATTATGAGTATATATCATGTTCTCGCTCTTCTTATTTTAAACGTGAAACATCATTTATATTTATTGCACATGTCATTTCTATCGAAATCAATGATTTTCAAAAGAGGACAGCTGTAAACCGCTGAACAGCTTCCATAATTAATAAACAAAATAATTACAAAGTAATAATGTATGAAGATTATATGCTCAATTATGTGTTATAGGATTGCAGTTTTGGTTGGTAAATATAATGGCTTGATCAATCTGAGTGTGGTGATGTATGCCAGACAATTTACTATAAACGGGAAATTGTGCTCTTAATTCAAGGGTCTGTTGCCCTCTTGCAATCTAAGATGCTGAAATATATCGATTATTGACACAATACGTTTATAACAATAAGATAATTGCTAAAATGTCCACTTTGATATTGTTTTTAGGTTTTTAGAAAATCAATATTAATGCGTTTTAGAGAATGATACAGATTACGTTTTTCTGGTAAGATGTGTACTTAGATTGTGTAACTTTAGTGTAAACAAATATGTGCAGTTGATACTAGTTTTCAAGAAAAAAACTTAGACAATTACTGGCAGATACCCTTTCCTCTATGAAAGTTATTTAAAATACGAATACATAACATAAAGACATTGTAAACAGACCATAAACCACACCAAAAATGATAAAAAACGAATATTAATTTATTGGAATGACCAAACATCTGGTATCGTTATCTTTATTGCACATTTTGAAGGCTAAGACATTGATACCATTACCATTAGCTTTCGTATTATTCAAATTTTACACAAAGCTTGTTCGATAATAATTTCCTCTAGCAGATGATCATGCATATGTGATATATGAAAGTGTTTTAATATATTTTTTGTATTCCACATACGAGTAAACATTATATAATTCATTCTCAGTCTGACAAACAGCTGATCCATATTATTTGTCTATAATGTTAATTCCAGCATGCATTAAGAATTAACAATTGTGAGAAGAATTACAATTATGGATTCAATGTACTTGCATGCAAATTAGTTTTATCTATTGAATATGTTTATTTTACCCAATTTCATCAATAGTTTTGTTGGGAATAAAGTCGTGAGGAATAGCGTGTTTTGCTAATTTGCAACGTTATTAGGCTTTCAAGTGCACACTTGAAACCTAATTGATATAATAATGCTGTTAATAAATATATATTCAACAATAAACCCAAATTTACATATTGTTTTGCCATATTACGTTGTTGTGTTATTCAACTAAAGACATTGCTATCTTTTGAAAAATAAATTTAGGTTTAAGGATGTCATATTGATATATAGTTTGTGTCCGGCATTGTTGATGTTGATTTTCATTTATTTGATAAATACCATACTAAATTTTATAAAATAGTGTTCACTATTTTACTACATAACATAATAACAACAATTCAATTGTAAACTATTAGTATATTGCACGCAGTTAGGACTATATTGTGAGTGGTCTAATCAGTTGTGACGTGGCGATTTATAGTCATAAGAAGCAAAATTGATATTTAACCTACATAGACTATTAAACTTTTACTGTAAACGACAAAATTAACACTCTTAGGTGCATAGCAACGAATCGGATATTGTGACGAACAAGTTTGTGAATAGGAAAAAAACTTTGTGTACAAGTCATTCAATGACAAATGCATTATCCATTAATTCCTGCTTAAAAGGGCCAAAACTAGGTAGTGTTTATTTCTGTGATACACCATACAGGTTGCATTAAATTATATAATATAATGTGAGTTTTCTAATTGCAATTTCTATCTTAGTGGAGTCAACATTTCGAACGGGCGTTTATCACGGTAATCAACGCGATTGCTTTTCATCACATGTGATGTTATGCATTACGTTATTATGTCTTAAACAAAATAAACACACATCTAAACCATCTAACACATTTAGCGTCATTTACTGTCGTACTACTAAATTAATTTAACTGTCGCACTATTTGATGTTCATTACACCTTTTGCTCTGTTAAAACGCAAATTGTGTGTTTTCCTAAACGATGAGTGAAGATTTAAACATTGTAATACGTGTTATATTCCGATACGGTTCGGTTATGCATCAGTCACAAATATAGAATATTAGCTTAGCTTCGTGTAATNCCAAGCGTTTATTGGGGGCATAAGTCATCCTATGGTGACAGCTCTTGTTTCCTGATGTTTTGGTATCCATAAACTACTAGTACCCCCATAACCTTTTAGTAGTTTTATAAAATGTAGCTAAAATGTTTTTATTATTGATACCTTGTACCTTGTGTAGAAGACATAATCCAATCATACCAACTCAAGGTCCGGGTCCTTTATGGCAGTACAATCTTCGAGCCTGCATTTTCCTGCAGAAATTATATCTCCTGTGCCCATTTAAGGACTTTCCTCAGGCAAAGTGCAAAATGATTTTTGCAGTCACGCCACCTCATGGGAAAGGTCAAAGGATCAGTAGGGGGGGGGGTTAAGCTATAATAAAAGCAGTTGAAACCCCAGTGAAACAACATTTTTTTATAATTGCAATTATAAGCTGTTGTTAGAATCATAATGTAAAATACATATATATAAGTTTTTCAATAAAGAAGTATTTCGGATAAACAATAATTTGGATATGATTATCCAGTATAAATTGTTTTGGGATTTTATTATAATAATAATAATATTTAATAATTACAATACAATAATAAATTATATTATTAATTTATTATTATTATTATCAACATCATTTATCACAAAAAGCATCTCCATAGTCTCAAGGCAATGTGTGTATATCATTAATTTTAATAAGGCTTTATACTCATAATTTTATCGATTTTACACAATATTTATGAATCTCATCAGTTATATATTGTCTTTAAACAGAATAACAGTTGTTGCTGTCCGCCTGTTATCAATCTATGGTCAAATGAATTTTGTTTTGTTTATATTAAGTGCTTGTTTCATAAAATATTCCATAATGCAAAATGATTGTTGCAGTCACGCCACCTCATGGGAAAGGTCAAAGGATCAGAAGGGGGGGGTTAAGCTAGACTAAAAGCAGTTGAAACCCCAGTGCTTTTTAATTTAAATGCGAAGACGATCCAACTCATGTGCATGTTTTACGTGTGTGTCTTGTGTAGTGCCATTTGTTTTCTGTCTCACTGATTGTCAATTGGTTCCTTGTCATTAATAAAGGACCGCATGGTATAAAAAGGTTTTACTCCTGCTGGTGAAGCTAAAGTTTCACTTTATGTGTTTGTTTTTGTCAAGTTTAGAATAAGTTGACTAAAAGCGTAGTAGTTATGTTAGATCCAGAATAACATCCAGCCTCTGCTTCAACAATTTCTTTTCACTTGTCATGAATGTTGTATTGTACATGTACTGCTGCACATTTATTGTGCATGTTGATAATACAAAAATGTGTTTCATATTTTTATATGATAAAACATAAAAAATGGTTCATTCATGACACGCAGCGGTTTTTTTGCACAAGCCTTTTGTTTCTTAATTACAGTAGGCACTTTCGATGTTAATCCCCACTACTGCAAACTCATGGACTTGTTACCATTGTATAGATATACTGTCACCTCCCTAAAGCTTATCGTGGTTCCCGTGAATAACTGTACTCAGGATAGTAACAGTAAATGTATGTCATTCTTAAAGATGTTTAAAGAACCTGCTTCTACCATCAATAGTTATTTTCTAACTTTAAAATATCCAATTTGTTTAAAGTTGTTTTATAACTTTAAAATATCTAATTCTTTTAAAGTCGAAAACATCAAATAAAATATATTTACAATAAATAAAATCAAGGGAAAATAAATATTGT
This sequence comes from Dreissena rostriformis, assembly GCA_007657795.1. Classification (NCBI taxonomy): domain Eukaryota; kingdom Metazoa; phylum Mollusca; class Bivalvia; order Myida; family Dreissenidae; genus Dreissena; species Dreissena rostriformis. The sequence goes on along the minus strand of VMBQ01006669.1, from coordinate 22,447 downwards.
CTTGTTAAATATTATCATGTCATTTTGTTATAATACGTGAAATATTTGTATCAGTCTATGTTGTGGTAGATGACCCACGAAATGGTAACACCTCAATGACCACAAATTACAATAACGGTGAAAGCATTGTGCGGGGGATTAGTAGTCTGTGCTTGTTCAATTGCTTATGTTTGTTTTTCTTAGTTGTTCAATCAGAATGCTGTTATGATCGTATTTGTTCTTCTCTTTGTTTATTTTGTTTGAACGTTTCTCTCACTAAATATGGGTGCTAGATGTAGTCCTAGTATACATGTAATTAAAATGCTTTACATACTATAACTATCAGTATTAGATAGATGGGAAATAGCGAACTGACTGGTTTGTTTTATACTTATGTATATGTAATCTAAAATAACAGTCTTGAGATCTGTGTGACGTATACTCGGTGTCCTTATTCCAGGTCATAACATACATGCCTTCCCGGATAGTATAGTCTGTTCCAACTAGTTAAAAGTCAATCACACATATTCGATGTCTTAACATATTGCTGTTTTTGTATACATGTTTTGTTGTATCTATAGCTTAGTACTGAGGTATTATATGTTTTTTTTCCGTGTGGCTGTTGTTGTTCTTTTGCATAACTTAGCATTGCTGTTAACTTTGCTTCTATATACTTCTGATGTTTAAACCAAATGTTATAATGCACTATGGAAGCCATGTTTTTATGAAACGTGTTGGCCATAATGAAGTGAACTTATTTACTAAAAAAAACAATCACATGGACAGCATACTCTCTGTTTAAACTATGTGGAGCACCACTATTATGAATAATCATACATCTCTTACATAAATTTTGAAAACCTGAGATACCGAATATTAATGTCTTATATTTAGGGCAATTTTTCGTGCACTGTTTGTACACTGCATATGTTTAATTTGTCACTTTTGTTGTCATTTTCTTTATTTTTCCCGTTTATATGTTTTTGTATGCCGTGCTGTGTGTTAAGTTAAGGAAAGTTTTGCGAACTTTAGAATGTTTTTATTGCCTTTTTGTTTGTTTGGACGAAGATCAATTGTATTGTGTATTGACTGCAATTGTGTATTGCGTTCGTATTGTATGGACTGTGGTAATTGATAATGGTTTTTGTTGTCTATGGTATGTTAACGAAATTGTAACCCTTTGTATTGAGAATGGATAATTTAAAGATTTTATCATACAACTGTCGTGGTTTAAATGACGTTTCGAAAAGAGCTGATGTTTTTAAATATCTAAAAAGTCTAAATGCCCACATATATTGCTTACAGGATTGCCATTTCACTTCTTCAATGGAAAAACAAATTTANAACATAATTTACATATACATTTGATGTTTGTCTATTACTATGTTTTTTATTTCATGTATGGCATTTAACAAGTAAGCTTTAAATTAAAAATAATAAAAAACAACATACGCTCCACATTGTTTATGCAAGATTGCACTTAAATACAAAACCATTCCGTGCACACACGGTTAATTAAATACGCAATATAAACATATTTAATATATTATTTACGTTAGTACACTCTTGCATTTATATCATACAATGAACTGACGAAACGAATTAAAATACATGATTTTGCTTAGCGAGAAATAAAATATTGCGAGAGAAATATATGATATGTATGAAAAGGAAAACATACATTTAGTATGTTTTCTCAAAATCCAATTTATTATGTTAACATCGGCAGGTCGCTTATGTTTTATGAATACTAAGAAACAAACAGAAATATTAAGATTGCATAGTGTGAATATGTACACTTGCTTTCGTATAGCATGTGATTGCTTTTCGTCAAGTGCGACTAATACATTATGGATATTAGTTTATCAGTTGGTAATAGAATATCTCTTTCATGTTTAAACAACCAACAATAATTTGTGTTAATTGGGAATGCATATGCTCACAATAAATACAATTATATCTGTTCAATAATGTTTCAGGTGCTTAATCATTTGATATTATTTAACGTATTTGGCATCTTTTAATCGTTATGTCCTGTACGTATGCATCAATTAACAGGTGTTCTTTAAACGGAATTATCAAACAAAAATCATTCGATTAACATGATTACACACATCATGTGCAATTTAAATTCAATCGAATCTTATCAAACAAGTAGCCTTTTAATTAAATGAAATTAATCTTAGATTAAACACAATGCAATGAAATAATGCCTAATTACTAAATAATCGCGGCCATATCCACAAAATCCTAAGCCATAATCTAAATATCAAAGGGACGAGGACTAAAGTCAAAATCAAAGATAGGAAGGTTTAAAAGAATGTACTAGTCACAGCTTATAGAATTTTAAGAAAGTAAACCAGATTTAATTATTATTTACAGAAAGTGTTTTCTTGGTATTGGTCCATATAAAGCCTTGTGTGTGCAACTATTTTTATCTGATGTTAACATGTTGAACGGACACAACTGTTTCCCACTCAATCCTCGATATATACCAATAATAGACCTTAATCCAAAATAAAGACATATCTACTTTGTCCTATCTAGGGCACTTTTTATTAGCCAAATGATCAAATGATCGAAACATGACAGCCTCCTCCCGATATTCTCTCCTTTTTGTTCTTCAGTTATCCTGAAAAAATCGTTTAACGGATCCGTCTGGAAGCATGTAACGGTCAATGTTATGCATATGAAACTCGAATTAACATATACAGGTAATTAACAAGATGTGATGCATTATTTTGTATGTCATGCTACGCAGTGAATGAGTGTAGTATGTCAGTGAATGACAAAAAAAATATTAGGAAGTATAAGAAGAAATGTATTTCTAAAAGTAAGTCATTTCGTAGTTTGTTTCATATTTTAGGAAATAATTTCGAACAAGAGATGTGTTTGTCAGAAACACAATGCCCCCTACTGCGCCGCTTTGAAAAAAAAATGACCTTTGACCTTGAAGGATGACCTTGACCTTTCACCACTCAAAATGTGCAGCTCCATGAGATGCACATGCATTTATTTTTTTTACCTTGAAGGATGACCTTGACCTTTCACCACTCAAAATGTGCAGCTTTATGAGATACACATGCATGCCAAATATCAAGTTGCTATCTTCAATATTGCAAAAGTTATGACCAACGTTAAAGTTTTCGGACAGACACACAGGCGGACGGACGGTCAAAATTTGTGTGCGTATGGAAAGGCCTTGTCTATATACACATGCATACCAACTATGAAGTTTATATCTCAAGGGACATAGAAGTTATGAGCATTTTTCGAAACGTAAACGCAGATTTTGAAACCTAAACGCAGACCCTAACTTCAAGGTCAAGGTCACAGGGGTCAAAATATTTGTGCGTATGGAAAGGCCTTGTCCATATACACATGCATACCAAATATGAAGGTTATATCTCAAGGGACATAGAAGTTATGAGCATTTTTCGAAACCTAAACGCAGATTTTGAAACCTAAACGCAGACCCTTACTTCAAGGTCAAGGTCACAGGGGTCAAAATTTTTGTGCGTATGGAAAGGCCTTGTCCATATACACATGCATACCAAATATGAAGGTTATATCTCAAGGGACATAGAAGTTATGAGCATTTTTCGAAACCTAAACGCAGATTTTGAAACCTAAACGCAGACCCTTACTTCAAGGTCAAGGTCACAGGGGTCAAAATTTTTGTGCGTATGGAAAGGCCTTGTCCATATACACATGCATACCAAATATGAAGGTTATATCTCAAGGGACATAGAAGTTATGAGCATTTTTCGAAACCTAAACGCAGATTTTGAAACCTAAACGCAGACCCTTACTTCAAGGTCAAGGTCACAGGGGTCAAAATTTTTGTGCGTATGGAAAGGCCTTGTCCATATACACATGCATACCAAATATGAAGGTTATATCTCAAGGGACATAGAAGTTATGAGCATTTTTCGAAACCTAAACGCAGATTTTGAAACCTAAACGCAGACCCTTACTTCAAGGTCAAGGTCACAGGGGTCAAAATTTTTGTGCGTATGGAAAGGCCTTGTCCATATACACATGCATACCAAATATGAAGGTTATATCTCAAGGGACATAGAAGTTATGAGCATTTTTCGAAACCTAAACGCAGATTTTGAAACCTAAACGCAGACCCTTACTTCAAGGTCAAGGTCACAGGGGTCAAAATTTTTGTGCGTATGGAAAGGCCTTGTCCATATACACATGCATACCAAATATGAAGGTTATATCTCAAGGGACATAGAAGTTATGAGCATTTTTCGAAACCTAAACGCAGATTTTGAAACCTAAACGCAGACCCTTACTTCAAGGTCAAGGTCACAGGGGTCAAAATTTTTGTGCGTATGGAAAGGCCTTGTCCATATACACATGCATACCAAATATGAAGGTTATATCTCAAGGGACATAGAAGTTATGAGCATTTTTCGAAACCTAAACGCAGATTTTGAAACCTAAACGCAGACCCTTACTTCAAGGTCAAGGTCACAGGGGTCAAAATTTTTGTGCGTATGGAAAGGCCTTGTCCATATACACATGCATACCAAATATGAAGGTTATATCTCAAGGGACATAGAAGTTATGAGCATTTTTCGAAACCTAAACGCAGATTTTGAAACCTAAACGCAGACCCTTACTTAAAGGTCAAGGTCACAGGGGTCAAAATTTTTGTGCGTATGGAAAGGCCTTGTCCATATACACATGCATACCAACTATGAAGGTTATATCTCAAGGGACATGGAAGTTATAAGCATTTTTTGAAACCTAAACGCAGATTTTGAAACCTAAACGCAGACCCTTACTTAAAGGTCAAGGTCACAGGGGTCAAAATTTGTATGCGTATGGAAAGGCCTTGTCCATATACACATGCATACCAAATATGAAGGTTATATGTCAAGGGACATAGAAGTTATGAGCATTTTTCGAAACCTTAACACAGATTTTGAAACCTAAACGCAGACCCTTACTTCAAGGTCAAGGTCACAGGGGTTAAAATTTTTGGGCGTATGGAAAGGCCTTGTCCATATCCACATTCATACCAAATGTGAAGGTTATATCTCAAGGGACATAGAAGTTAAGAGCATTTTTCGAAACCTAAACACAAAGTGTGACATAATTTCAGAAGGACAGACAGACAGACGGACAGACAGACGGACAGTGCGATCACTATATGCCACCCTACCGGGGGCATAAAAATACTGTAAATGCAATAACGACCGATACATTATTTCGCTGAAAAAAAATCCAATAAGTTGTTTTGGTACTTTATTGATGTTTCCCATAGGAACATCTAGTTAATTTTCGAAATTCATTCCTACTGGATTATTATCGTTTAATAAGCTAGCAATTAACTCAGAACTGATACTGTTCTGATTCTCGTATTTTCCGTGAAATATTGCAGTATCTAACAATCGAATTGTTAGACAAGAGGGTCAAAATGATATAGGGTGCACATCTTAGACATAAGGAAACTTTACTATTCTGAACAAGTGGTGTGATACGTTGACACAAATATGGCCTATGACCTTGTGTGTTGTCCCATATGACCCAGACAATCTGGAAAAATGACGTGATCGGGTATTAACGTTACATAGACGAAAAAGAATGTTACCGTTGCGACGAGTTTGACTCGCACTTTCTATTAGAGTGTTGGCATATGGTCTTGATTTGACCAAACTTGGTAGAGGACCACACTACGATGTTTAAACACGACTGCTTACATTAGAAAATTATCATCGCCGCCTAGCAGCCAAGTTTATGGACTGATTTTTTTTTATGGATTGCTTAAATAATCCTAGCACAACTTTTCACGCATAACAGAACAAAACAGAACAGAATATTTTACTTTAGCTTAAGCATACAGCTCATCGCCATAACAAGTTCATTTGATATTTCAACGCAAAACATCATCTTTTTATTTTTGTAAACATGCAAAACTGTGAAAGCAAACTGTTTTATTTTCTAAATCAGCAGATCATTTTTAGTGCTTAACAGTTTTGTGATGACGGTCCGATTTAAATCAGCGTCTTAATTGGTCGCGTGTTCAGCTCATTAAAGACACTATACCATACCATATTCTTTATTGCATAAAACATATACAATGTTTATAGCAAACAATATATAGAACAAATATACAGTTGGTAGGACATACAATTAGAAACAATGGTTAACAAGAGCATAGTTAGTACATGTACAAACAATGATGTGTAGAATGATATTAACAATTAAAATAATTATTTTTTAATCACTCTGCAGTGTTCTGATCTTACTAAGAAAATCAAACATCTAACCAAGTGTGTCATTTAAGATGCATTGTGTAATGCCGACATCAATTTATCACGCCTAAACAAAATTATATTTCATGCCTCGGTCATCGTGCTTTTGTTTAAAGGGATTCGTCATTCGTGGTTTAGTCCCTTTAAACGACGGGTTGGCGATTAAGCCTAAACCAACAATACTTCACGCCTCGGTGATTGCGCTTTTGTTTATACGGGGGTGGGCGATGAAGCCCCCATGTTGGGAGACATCCGGATTAACGAGACATAATGACAGCTAAACACACAGATCGATGTCGTAAAATCTACAACCGGGTTCGGAACGCGAGATTCCGGACTTAACGGGGGGAAAATACTGCATAATAAATCCGTTCCCCTTGACTTTCGTTCGGATCGCGAGGTTTCCGGACTATCGAGATCCGGGTAAACGGGGGATCACTGTTTACAGTATTACCAGTTTAATACAATTACATATATCAAACAAATGTATCAAGAACAACAATAGCGACAATATCGAATAACAAGGTCATAATGACCTTTAATATGATGTGAAAAAAAATAATCTACATTGACTACGGTCATTTTTATCAACATTATTTGTATCATTAAGTCAGCAGTGACATTATATATATTAAAACATATAGAGTGGCAGAAGTAGTACCGCTATCAACACCTTTACATATATGTTTTATTGGACTTAAACAAATGTTAAATGTCATTCCTAAATGAAAGCAACAGTTAAACTAAACGATACATCAACATCAATAAAAAAATAAACATTTTAACTCAAAGGCGACAGTACGTTAAACGGTGTTAATATCTGTACCATTTTGTATAAAAGTTTTGCGAAGCCAAAATAATGAAGGACTTTATAACAATTATTCACCCATAAGTTAGCCACAACGTACGCAATCATCCTATTAACAACGAGCACTAACATAGTCACACATCATTTGAAGAGAAAACAATTATAACGGTATTTCCAGATTTACGGCGCCAGCAACTCATGCGTTTAAATCGACAACAAAAACACCAATAACATAAAAAATATCAACTTATCTTCAGCTTAAATACGAATGCGTATTTTATTGAGAAAGAAATATCGTTGTCAACAATATCTTTATTTGAAATGTGACCCGTTTAGTCTATAGAAAACACAAACGATATTGTATCGGCATGAACATTTCCATATTCAATTCGCAAACAAGAACTACACCATATATGCTTTCAATTAAACAATATCTTTATCGAAACAATTTCAGAGGCAGCATAATATATTATTAATTTATTTCATCAACAACGGCATTTAAAGTATGTTCAATAAATATCCGACAGAATTGCCGAAAACCACAGGTACTTGAAAAAAATGTGTATTTAATAACGCTATGCAACAGCATAGACGATCGAATAATGCACACAAATGTCGTTGTGGTTGCCAGCAGGAAGCATCAATATATGATTAAACACCGTTTATTTGATGAAAATCCATCAAGTATGTTCAAAACAGCTTAAAGTTTCACAAATATGACCCCAAAATCGCAGTGTGTAATTCTCGTCGTCCAACTGTCAGTTATGACAGACCGCGAATTTTGGTCGTTTTTTTCATAATTGAACAAGAACTTTGTTATAAACTCCACATACATTTTTCATTTACTAAGTTCTCATTCGAACTACATCGTTCTTTAGTCCCAGTTGAACGGTAAAAAGTCGAAAATTCATAATAAAAAAACACAGTTTGCGTATTGCGCAACATCACGACCACCATTTTGAGGCAGAATCGGTGTTACCAAAAAAAAGCCGTTTCATGGGTTGAAAATAAAATTGGTAAACTTGTTGTATAATTTACGACTTATTCAACCAATCGATAACAAGTTTAAATTTAGCGCGTTCCAACAACAACATGTATACTGTTTGAACTTTTTCTGAGTATTTTTGTTCTGCAGTTTCTAAAGAACGATGTATTTCGAAGAAAAAATTAGTTACTGAAAAACGTATGTGGAGTTTATACCGAAGTTCTTGTTTAATTGTGAAAAATCGACCAAAAATCGCCTTCCGTCGTAACTGACATTTAGACGTCGAGAATTACACACTTCAATTCTGGGTCCATATTTGTGAAACTTTTAGCTGTTTTGGACATACTTGGTGGATTTTCATCAAATAAACGGTGTTTAATCATATATTGATGCTTTCTGCTGGCAACCACAACGACATGTGTGTGCATTATTCGATCTTTCATGCTGTTGCATAGCGTTATAAAATACACCAGTGAAATCATCGTTGGATACCTTTTCTTTTATTATATATATAAGGACCTACATTTTTTTTCAAGTACCTGTGCCGAAAACCATATCAGATTATTATCAACAAGAATAAAAAACGTTTTCGATCAATTTACAGATTTTACAAATTGAAAGTTTCAAAATAATCAATTTTTGCAAATATTATTGTCCTGATAAAGGTTTTAGCCGTCTTTCTACTAGACAACTGTAAAACAGTTTGCTAAAAATGTGCTTCCATTTGCATTCATCCATGTGGTACATTGAACACCGATTACTAAATACATAATAATTGAGTCAACATATTGAATAATTATTATGCTATTTTACACAATGATCTTTGGTACTCCAAACAATGAACGTGCTCATAATTAACAAGAAACCTTCGGAGACGGGTGATGCTCCCCAAAGGTTTTTTTTGTCACAATATTGCACTTTATATTCAGATAAAAGGAAACGTCTTAAGGGGCATAACTTATGACAAAATAATACGATGGATGGTTTAGCAACTTAGAAATTTCAAAGGGCCATAACTCTCTAAATAAATCATCTAACCAGAACCCACTAATAACATGCGCATCTCCTCAAGCTAGTTAACCTTCCCATAAAGCTTTATTGAATTCCAGTTAGTAGTTGGGGAGAAATAGCCCGGACAAGAATTGCACTATATGTACAGTTTATAGAAATCTTCAAAGGCCCATTACTCTGTGAACAAGAGCACCGCAAAGCGGGTGCCAACGTAAGCTGTGGGTGCTTGGATTTTATGTTTTTACCTTTGACCTTGAAGGTCATCATTGACCTTGACCTTTTATTTTTGACCTTTGACCTTGACCTTTCACCACTCAAAATGTGCAGCTCCATGAGATACACATACATGCCAAATATAAAGTTGCTATCTTCAATATTGCAAAAGCTATGGCCAATGTGCTTGGATTTTGTTTTTTTGACCTTTGATCTTGAAGGTCATCATTGACCTTGACCTTTTCACCACTCAAAATGTGAGCAGGTCGATGAGATACACAAAAAAAAATTACCTTTGACCTTGAAGGATGACCTTGACCTTTCACCACTTAAAATGTGCAGGTCCATGCGATACACATGCATGCCAAATATGAAGTTGCTATCTTCAATATTGCAAAAGTCAGGGCCAATATTAAAGTTTTCGTACGATGACGACGCGGAAGGACGAGAAGGCTATGACAATACCTCAGGTTTTCTTCGAAAACATACCAGACCATAACCGGCTGATTATATGCACATCTCCTGTTGGTAGTGAAGCTTCCCATAAGGTTTCATTGAATTACCGTAATAAGTTGCTGAGAAATAGCTCGGACAAGAATTGCACTATATGTACAATGGGAAATTTCAAAGGGCCATAACTCTGTGAAAAATCATCCGACCTTAACCGGCTGAAAATATGCACAACTCCTGTTGGTAGTGAAGCTTCCCATTAAGTTTCATTGAATTACCGTAATAAGTTGCTGAGAAATTGCTCGGACAAGAATTGCACTATATGTTCAATGGAAAATTTCAAAGGGTCATTACTCTGTGAAAAATCATCCGGCCATAACCGACTGATAATATGCACATCTCCTCTTGGTGGTAAGCTTCCCATAAAGTTTCATTGAATCCCGGTCATTAGTTGCTGAGAAACAGCCAGGGCAAGAAACATTGCACTATATGTACAGTTAATGAAAAAAATTCAAAGGGCCATAACTCTGTGTAAATCATCCGACCAGAACCCGCTGATAATATGCACATCTCCCATTGGTAGTGAAGCTTCCCATAAAGTTTCATTCAATTCCGGTCATTAGTTGCTGAGAAATAGCCCGGACAAAAACATGCTTTTTAAAACATTCCATAGCAGCTGAGAGTCAAATCGACTCCCTTCCATAATCATCCTCAGACCCACCTCATTAATAATCTCTTGAATGCGTCTAAATAACGCCTGCAGCGTACCTTCTGTCATGTCAAGCACCCCGTTGTTAAAAAATCTGTAGAAGGCAGGTCTGTTCATGACCCTGAGATTGAGCAACTCCAGCTCAATTCTCCTCCCGCTGTACCACCGTAGTGGTTCTGGGTGAGCGATAAGGGCTTGTCGCATATTCGGAAGTCTTAGGATCACCCTAGGACCTTCATTGATCATTTCTGTAATCGTTGATATCCATGTACGTTGCTGTTCCTCCTCCAGTCCACAGGCTGCCATCAGATTTCTATCTGGAATCATATAATATGGCAGCTCTCGGGTGACCAACGCAACTCTTAGCGCATCCAATCCTTCATGCAACCAGTGCAACAGACTTCTTTCATGAAACAAAGATTGGGGATTATTTTCCGCTATCCATAATACAATGTTTTTCAAAGTGTACGATGAAACTTCTTTCTTACGTGGATTTAATACATCATTCTTTATCATTTTCAATAAAACGTACAATTTAATTTGAGTGTCATTAAGATTGTGTATTAGTTCGATCTCCCCAGTGTTGAAGCAAACTCGCCATTCAACATGTTGGTATTCACTGCCTTTAAATCCAACAGGTGCAAGAAATGCTCCGAGTGAAACGACTTTCTGAACGATTTCCGGTGGCGGCCAGTAGCGAGGTCTTGCGGCCCATTTTGACAGGGTGTTGGGGCAGTAGTAACGTAATGCAGGTACTCTGTCTTGTGATGTTCCAAAAAATGCACTGGGTGTTGACGGTCCCGCACGGTCAAGATTTCCAAAATCGAACGTTTCCTTCTGATGGTTCATCACGTTATTAACAAATAAGTCACTACTTATTAGTTCGCGACCATATCCATCATCACAAAACGCAGCGTTCACTTTCTTGTTAATCATTGTACCGCGTCTTTCTAGCAGCAGTTTACAGTGTCCAGGGTAACTTATACGGCTGTATGATCTCAACACAGTTATCTCCCTAGGAAAGGTATAAGCATTAAAACCATCTTCTAAACAGATGACAGTATCGAGGACAATCAAATAGTCAATATCACTTTCCCCCAAAAAGGTCAGCCCCTCAGCCTTGCTCCCCGCAACGATCCACGTTGCCACTTCAGTTCTATGTGCAGTCAATAACCGGCCACGCTCCCTGTATGCGTCTCTCCGTGCCTGTATAATCTCCGGTCCAAAGCCGAGCCAGCTCATTACAGTGCTTGTCTCAGCGGAGAAATTTTCCCACTGAACCTGAAATAACCTTCAATCAGTTACATACATGCTATTTGTCATAAACATGAAATGATATTGGTAGTCGTCAAATAAATAACCAATAATAACAAGTGGACTTGTCATTTACAAAATTTGGCTCTCCGTTCGTTGAAGTAGCTTTTTCAACAAAGTTTATATTTAAAAAAGCACAAAGATTCAGGCTAATAAAAGGGCATAATTCATTGAGTCATTACAGCACTTTTGTAATATGTTTTTATTGTGTTTTTTTAATAGCTTTTATATAATAGTGACGAGTTATTTGCTATTTACTATTTTACTCGACTACCAAAGTATTAAGGATTGTTTCACGTCATGGCAACCAACAGTAAAACGTAAATTTCTATCCAGACATAGCTGCCTTTAATTATACCAACGTTATACAAATTAGGTTCATAAAATGTATGTTTGTACTATCATACGGAGTGGCCGACTTATAATGGGGGAAAATCTGCTATAAATGTCCTGTTCACTGGAAACAATGTTACATGACGGGTTATCATACCAGGTCTTGTCGGCTGGAAACACTGCCCTGTCTAGGGAACCCTTCTGGTTCATCACGTCTGACACCACCTTCAGCCATCTATACAGTGCTGCAGTAAGATCTTAGACACCTGAACACAGATTAGTTTTTAATTGTAATAGTATGGAGAAGAATGCAAGTGTCAAAATCATTGTCATGATATTCGGATTGTTCAGGAATTGTTATGCATATACTTCACATATGACAGCAAAGCATTGTGTGCAACACTTGAAATCAGTTGCAGTAATGCGAAAGATAATAGGTAAGCCAACTTGATTAAATTGCTTTTAAATGAAAAATGCGTATGAGATGGCGTCCACCCGTTAACATATCGATGCATATGAAACACATCCAAACTTGAACATAATATATTTTATTTGGTGAGCCGGGACCCATACTTTTAATATATGTTTGCATAAATCATCCGTCGCTTTTCATATCCAGTCACTTAAATTAAAAGACGTCACTGACTGACACAATATGACTTCATTAAATACAGTAATACTGTATAGCTTAATTTTATTTTATATTAACTTACTGATCCCGTAACACACCGTTAAATGTAATTGTGAAGCCGTGAACTAATAATACCAGTAACACAATTTACTCGATTAAGTGGGAACATTTCTTCCTTCAATGTGTGCTTACCTGATGTGATGTAATCAGTAGAAAATAGTAGATGCTAAAGCATTCATTATCACATGTTACCAATATGTTAATTAGGCACGTATATACACACACAGATATAAAGGTCGGATTGCAGACCAATGAAACTGTAATAGTACGGTTTCCTAACACCTAACGAGGCGTTAAAAGATCAATTCTTAAGAAGAACTAAGAAATAAACTGTTATCTATTGTATTTTTACCCTAAATTGTTCAGAGCGTGCTATCAACATACCTGACAGTATCCTTTATCAGGAGTGCACCAAGGAGCTCGACTCCAAATTACAAACACTTCACACTTCAGGCTGAGACTGAGATGTACTTTATAGACTGATTAATATCATCTACTGAGACGTACAAACGTCTGTCGTACTGGAAGTAAATAGCACAAGCATACAATAAACATATATCATACAATCATGATACAAAATATGCAAGTGACTGATGATCAATTAAACACAACATATTATTATAAAATATTCAACTAATTAACTTAAGGGAAATACATATAAAGATAGTTCACATTTAAATGTCAATAAATTAAATACAGGGAGGAAAGCAATGAATCCTACTACATAACTAATAATAACTTCGTGTACATCTAAATATCAACCAGTCTACAATCCATCATGTGTTTGACGATAACACAAGGCATTTGTAAACCTTAAACATTAATCCCAACAGCGTTCAGATCGATATTTAAGAAAAACCAAAGTGTGAAATCCCCTTGAAGTGAGAGACGATTAATTTTAGAAACACATACAGTCAAGTTACCATTAGCGGATCAGTAGCGAAAATAAGTTGTTCTGGTGAAAAGCATTAACACTTTTGCGACTTCTTTTATACCAGTTTAATGAAATATTACCTTTTATTACTGTTCCAGCAAATATTCTGTTTTGAAATGCAGACAATAACTTTTTGTGGTACGTTTTTTTCGTAGCGAAATTCATGCATTAACGGATCGGTTGTAGTCATAACGGATCACGTGATCAAAACCACTCAGGGGACATCGCAAACGATAATTGAACGGTCAAAACATGAAAAACGTTGTTTATAATGACCAATTTACACTGTCAGTTAGGTTTTGTTTTTATTATGTCTTTAGTTTAATGATGTTTAAAATATAAACAATTTGTTTTCTAAACGTGATCTTGTATCTTTACTTTACGGATTGTGTTCTAATTTATTGTGGCAACCAAACATTGTATCATGTTGATATGCTAATAAACAGTGATTATGCAGTGGTTTATCTTGTTTTCTATCATATTTTACAATTTGCAAGCTGTGAAAATATGCATATTACTTGTAATAATCATCAATTATAATGTATATTGATGCTGTTAAAAAAGTTTAATAAGTAGATCTAGGCCTATATCAATTTCATACAAACATATGTTGTACACTTGCAAGATTGGTTGTTTATCGATGATGAAACAATTTTTTATCAATTAAAAGATTTTTTTGATCTTAATGGTATTTTTATCAAAGTTCTTCTTTGATGCTTTGAGCTTTTATGAGTTCATTCGTACAGCTCAAAACCGATAGATCACTAGCTGGGAGTTGGATTACCGGTATTGCAACTAACGTTTATAATAATTATGTCTATATGTATCACACAAAGTAAGCCAATGTTTCAAAATGTTATCCATAACATAACAGTAAACAATTCCCTTACAGCCTTAACACGTAATTTTAATGACAGTAACACAATTGGATGGCTTTTCAAACGTTTGAGACAGCCCCTTTTTCTCATGTAAACATGATCCGCTATTGCCCTAATTCTTCATTTCCTTTACGGTGGTGCAAAATCGAAACAAAACTGAAANTTTTTTTTGTCCTTATATATATAATAAAAGAAAAGGTATCCAACGATGATTTCACAGGTGTATTTAATAACGCTATGCAACAGCATGAAAGATCGAATAATGCACACAAATGTCGTTGTGGTTGCCAGCAGGAAGCATCAATATATGATTAAACACCGTATTTATTTGATGAAAATCTATCAAGTATGTCCACAACAGCTTAAAGTTTCACAAATATGACCCCAAAATCGCAGTGTGTAATTCTCGTCGTCCAACTGTCAGTTATGACAGACCGCGAATTTCGGTCGTTTTTTCACAATTGAACAAGAACTTTGTTATAAACTCCACATACATTTTTCATTTACTAAGTTTTCATTCGAACTACATCGTTCTTTAGTCCCAGTTGAACGGTAAAAAGTCGAAAATTCATAATTAAAAAACACATTTTGAGTATTGCGTAACATCACGACCACCATTTTGAGGCAGAATCGGTATTACGAAAAAAAGACGTTTCATGGGTTGCAAATAAAATTGGTAAACTTGTTCTATAATTTACGACTTATTCAACCAATCGATAACAAGATTAAATTTAGCGCGTTCCAACAACAACATGTATACTGTTTGAACTTTTTCTGAGTATTTTTGTTCTGCAGTTTCTAAAGAACGATGTATTTCGAAGAAAAAAATAGTTACTGAAAAACGTATGTGGAGTTTATACCGAAGTTCTTGTTTAATTGTGAAAAATCGACCAAAAATCGCCTTCCGTCGTAACTGATATTAGGACGTCGAGAATTACACACTTCGATTTTGGGTTCATATTTGTGAAACTTTTAGCTGTTTTTGGACATACTGGTGGATTTTCATCAAATAAACGGTGTTTAATCATATATTGATGCTTCCTGCTGGCAACCACAACGACATTTGTGTGCATTATTCGATCTTTCATGTTGTTGCATAGCGTTATTAAATACACCAGTGAAATCATCGTTGGATACCTTTTCTTTTATTATATATATAAGGACCTACATTTTTTTTTCAAGTACCTGTGCCGAAAACCATATCAGATTATTATCAACAAGAACAAAAAAAACGCTTTCGATCAATTTACAGATTTTACAGATTGAAAGTTTCAAAAAAATCAATTTTTGCAAATATTATTGTCCTGATAAAGGTTTGAGCCGTCTATCTACTAGACAACTGTAAAACAGTTTGCTAAAAATGTGCTTCCATTTGCATTCATCCATGTGGTACATTGAACACCAATTACTAAATACATAATAAATGAGTCAACATATTGAATAATTATTATGCTATTTTACACTATGATCTTTGGTAGTCCAAACAATGAACGTGCTCATAATTAACAAGAAACCGTCGGAGAAGGGTGATGCTCCCTAAAGTTTTTTTTGTCACAATTTTGCACTTTATATTCAGATAAAAAGAAACGTCGTGAGGGGCATAACTCTGGACAAAATAATACGATGGATGGTTTAGCAACTTAGAAATTTCAAAGGGCCATAACTCTCTAAATAAATCATCTAACCAGAACCCACTAATAACATGCGCATCTTCTCAAGGTAGTTAAGCTTCCCATAAAGCTTTATTGAATTTCAGTCAGTAGTTGGGGAGAAATAGCCCGGACAAGAATTGCACTATATATACAGTTTATAGAAATCTTCAAAGGGCCATAACTCTGTGAACAAGAGCACCGCAAAGCGGGTGCCAACGTAAGCTGTGGTTGCTTGGATTTTATTTTTTTAACCTTTGACCTTGAAGGTCATCATTGACCTTGACCTTTTATTTTTGACCTTTTACCTTGACCTTTCACCACTCAAAATGTGCAGCTCCATGAGATACACATACATGCCAAATATAAAGTTGCTATCTTCAATATTGCAAAAGCTATGGCCAATGTGCTTGGATTTTGTTTTTTTGACCTTTGATCTTGAAGGTCATCATTGACCTTGACCTTTTCACCACTCAAAATGTGAGCAGGTCGATGAGATACACAAAAAAAAATTACCTTTGACCTTGAAGGATGACCTTGACCTTTCACCACTTAAAATGTGCAGGTCCATGCGATACACATGCATGCCAAATATGAAGTTGCTATCTTCAATATTGCAAAAGTCAGGGCCAATATTAAAGTTTTCGTACGATGACGACGCGGAAGGACGAGAAGGCTATGACAATACCTCAGGTTTTCTTCGAAAACATACCAGACCATAACCGGCTGATTATATGCACATCTCCTGTTGGTAGTGAAGCTTCCCATAAGGTTTCATTGAATTACCGTAATAAGTTGCTGAGAAATAGCTCGGACAAGAATTGCACTATATGTACAATGGGAAATTTCAAAGGGCCATAACTCTGTGAAAAATCATCCGACCTTAACCGGCTGAAAATATGCACAACTCCTGTTGGTAGTGAAGCTTCCCATTAAGTTTCATTGAATTACCGTAATAAGTTGCTGAGAAATTGCTCGGACAAGAATTGCACTATATGTTCAATGGAAAATTTCAAAGGGTCATTACTCTGTGAAAAATCATCCGGCCATAACCGACTGATAATATGCACATCTCCTCTTGGTGGTAAGCTTCCCATAAAGTTTCATTGAATCCCGGTCATTAGTTGCTGAGAAACAGCCAGGGCAAGAAACATTGCACTATATGTACAGTTAATGAAAAAAATTCAAAGGGCCATAACTCTGTGTAAATCATCCGACCAGAACCCGCTGATAATATGCACATCTCCCATTGGTAGTGAAGCTTCCCATAAAGTTTCATTCAATTCCGGTCATTAGTTGCTGAGAAATAGCCCGGACAAAAACATGCTTTTTAAAACATTCCATAGCAGCTGAGAGTCAAATCGACTCCCTTCCATAATCATCCTCAGACCCACCTCATTAATAATCTCTTGAATGCGTCTAAATAACGCCTGCAGCGTACCTTCTGTCATGTCAAGCACCCCGTTGTTAAAAAATCTGTAGAAGGCAGGTCTGTTCATGACCCTGAGATTGAGCAACTCCAGCTCAATTCTCCTCCCGCTGTACCACCGTAGTGGTTCTGGGTGAGCGATAAGGGCTTGTCGCATATTCGGAAGTCTTAGGATCACCCTAGGACCTTCATTGATCATTTCTGTAATCGTTGATATCCATGTACGTTGCTGTTCCTCCTCCAGTCCACAGGCTGCCATCAGATTTCTC
This sequence comes from Dreissena rostriformis, assembly GCA_007657795.1. Lineage (NCBI taxonomy): Eukaryota > Metazoa > Mollusca > Bivalvia > Myida > Dreissenidae > Dreissena > Dreissena rostriformis. The sequence continues at coordinate 4,520 of VMBQ01006669.1, read as the reverse complement.
ATATAATATGGCAGCTCTCGGGTGACCAACGCAACTCTTAGCGCATCCAATCCTTCATGCAACCAGTGCAACAGACTTCTTTCATGAAACAAAGATTGGGGATTATTTTCCGCTATCCATAATACAATGTTTTTCAAAGTGTACGATGAAACTTCTTTCTTACGTGGATTTAATACATCATTCTTTATCATTTTCAATAAAACGTACAATTTAATTTGAGTGTCATTAAGATTGTGTATTAGTTCGATCTCCCCAGTGTTGAAGCAAACTCGCCATTCAACATGTTGGTATTCACTGCCTTTAAATCCAACAGGTGCAAGAAATGCTCCGAGTGAAACGACTTTCTGAACGATTTCCGGTGGCGGCCAGTAGCGAGGTCTTGCGGCCCATTTTGACAGGGTGTTGGGGCAGTAGTAACGTAATGCAGGTACTCTGTCTTGTGATGTTCCAAAAAATGCACTGGGTGTTGACGGTCCCGCACGGTCAAGATTTCCAAAATCGAACGTTTCCTTCTGATGGTTCATCACGTTATTAACAAATAAGTCACTACTTATTAGTTCGCGACCATATCCATCATCACAAAACGCAGCGTTCACTTTCTTGTTAATCATTGTACCGCGTCTTTCTAGCAGCAGTTTACAGTGTCCAGGGTAACTTATACGGCTGTATGATCTCAACACAGTTATCTCCCTAGGAAAGGTATAAGCATTAAAACCATCTTCTAAACAGATGACAGTATCGAGGACAATCAAATAGTCAATATCACTTTCCCCCAAAAAGGTCAGCCCCTCAGCCTTGCTCCCCGCAACGATCCACGTTGCCACTTCAGTTCTATGTGCAGTCAATAACCGGCCACGCTCCCTGTATGCGTCTCTCCGTGCCTGTATAATCTCCGGTCCAAAGCCGAGCCAGCTCATTACAGTGCTTGTCTCAGCGGAGAAATTTTCCCACTGAACCTGAAATAACCTTCAATCAGTTACATACATGCTATTTGTCATAAACATGAAATGATATTGGTAGTCGTCAAATAAATAACCAATAATAACAAGTGGACTTGTCATTTACAAAATTTGGCTCTCCGTTCGTTGAAGTAGCTTTTTCAACAAAGTTTATATTTAAAAAAGCACAAAGATTCAGGCTAATAAAAGGGCATAATTCATTGAGTCATTACAGCACTTTTGTAATATGTTTTTATTGTGTTTTTTTAATAGCTTTTATATAATAGTGACGAGTTATTTGCTATTTACTATTTTACTCGACTACCAAAGTATTAAGGATTGTTTCACGTCATGGCAACCAACAGTAAAACGTAAATTTCTATCCAGACATAGCTGCCTTTAATTATACCAACGTTATACAAATTAGGTTCATAAAATGTATGTTTGTACTATCATACGGAGTGGCCGACTTATAATGGGGGAAAATCTGCTATAAATGTCCTGTTCACTGGAAACAATGTTACATGACGGGTTATCATACCAGGTCTTGTCGGCTGGAAACACTGCCCTGTCTAGGGAACCCTTCTGGTTCATCACGTCTGACACCACCTTCAGCCATCTATACAGTGCTGCAGTAAGATCTTAGACACCTGAACACAGATTAGTTTTTAATTGTAATAGTATGGAGAAGAATGCAAGTGTCAAAATCATTGTCATGATATTCGGATTGTTCAGGAATTGTTATGCATATACTTCACATATGACAGCAAAGCATTGTGTGCAACACTTGAAATCAGTTGCAGTAATGCGAAAGATAATAGGTAAGCCAACTTGATTAAATTGCTTTTAAATGAAAAATGCGTATGAGATGGCGTCCACCCGTTAACATATCGATGCATATGAAACACATCCAAACTTGAACATAATATATTTTATTTGGTGAGCCGGGACCCATACTTTTAATATATGTTTGCATAAATCATCCGTCGCTTTTCATATCCAGTCACTTAAATTAAAAGACGTCACTGACTGACACAATATGACTTCATTAAATACAGTAATACTGTATAGCTTAATTTTATTTTATATTAACTTACTGATCCCGTAACACACCGTTAAATGTAATTGTGAAGCCGTGAACTAATAATACCAGTAACACAATTTACTCGATTAAGTGGGAACATTTCTTCCTTCAATGTGTGCTTACCTGATGTGATGTAATCAGTAGAAAATAGTAGATGCTAAAGCATTCATTATCACATGTTACCAATATGTTAATTAGGCACGTATATACACACACAGATATAAAGGTCGGATTGCAGACCAATGAAACTGTAATAGTACGGTTTCCTAACACCTAACGAGGCGTTAAAAGATCAATTCTTAAGAAGAACTAAGAAATAAACTGTTATCTATTGTATTTTTACCCTAAATTGTTCAGAGCGTGCTATCAACATACCTGACAGTATCCTTTATCAGGAGTGCACCAAGGAGCTCGACTCCAAATTACAAACACTTCACACTTCAGGCTGAGACTGAGATGTACTTTATAGACTGATTAATATCATCTACTGAGACGTACAAACGTCTGTCGTACTGGAAGTAAATAGCACAAGCATACAATAAACATATATCATACAATCATGATACAAAATATGCAAGTGACTGATGATCAATTAAACACAACATATTATTATAAAATATTCAACTAATTAACTTAAGGGAAATACATATAAAGATAGTTCACATTTAAATGTCAATAAATTAAATACAGGGAGGAAAGCAATGAATCCTACTACATAACTAATAATAACTTCGTGTACATCTAAATATCAACCAGTCTACAATCCATCATGTGTTTGACGATAACACAAGGCATTTGTAAACCTTAAACATTAATCCCAACAGCGTTCAGATCGATATTTAAGAAAAACCAAAGTGTGAAATCCCCTTGAAGTGAGAGACGATTAATTTTAGAAACACATACAGTCAAGTTACCATTAGCGGATCAGTAGCGAAAATAAGTTGTTCTGGTGAAAAGCATTAACACTTTTGCGACTTCTTTTATACCAGTTTAATGAAATATTACCTTTTATTACTGTTCCAGCAAATATTCTGTTTTGAAATGCAGACAATAACTTTTTGTGGTACGTTTTTTTCGTAGCGAAATTCATGCATTAACGGATCGGTTGTAGTCATAACGGATCACGTGATCAAAACCACTCAGGGGACATCGCAAACGATAATTGAACGGTCAAAACATGAAAAACGTTGTTTATAATGACCAATTTACACTGTCAGTTAGGTTTTGTTTTTATTATGTCTTTAGTTTAATGATGTTTAAAATATAAACAATTTGTTTTCTAAACGTGATCTTGTATCTTTACTTTACGGATTGTGTTCTAATTTATTGTGGCAACCAAACATTGTATCATGTTGATATGCTAATAAACAGTGATTATGCAGTGGTTTATCTTGTTTTCTATCATATTTTACAATTTGCAAGCTGTGAAAATATGCATATTACTTGTAATAATCATCAATTATAATGTATATTGATGCTGTTAAAAAAGTTTAATAAGTAGATCTAGGCCTATATCAATTTCATACAAACATATGTTGTACACTTGCAAGATTGGTTGTTTATCGATGATGAAACAATTTTTTATCAATTAAAAGATTTTTTTGATCTTAATGGTATTTTTATCAAAGTTCTTCTTTGATGCTTTGAGCTTTTATGAGTTCATTCGTACAGCTCAAAACCGATAGATCACTAGCTGGGAGTTGGATTACCGGTATTGCAACTAACGTTTATAATAATTATGTCTATATGTATCACACAAAGTAAGCCAATGTTTCAAAATGTTATCCATAACATAACAGTAAACAATTCCCTTACAGCCTTAACACGTAATTTTAATGACAGTAACACAATTGGATGGCTTTTCAAACGTTTGAGACAGCCCCTTTTTCTCATGTAAACATGATCCGCTATTGCCCTAATTCTTCATTTCCTTTACGGTGGTGCAAAATCGAAACAAAACTGAAAAGTTCTTTTCGCAGACAGAAAGACAACTAAATGACCTTTAAATACATGCATTTACTTCTTACTTACAAAAAGAGTTATAAAATGTGGCCGCGCTAAATGTTCAACCTCGTTCTCATAACGAGACGGATGTAAAACAAATTGTATGTACATGTCCGTTCAACAGGCCGAAATTGTTAACGAAGAGGTGCTCCGCTTCTGATTAAACCATTGCGTTTTACAGAAAATGCCTTGAATATGCTGTATGCAAAGTATCACCTAAAAATGTTAACTATTAATAGCGATACGCATTGTTGAACATCAAAGTGATCCGATATTGGTAATGATCCTTTAATGGTAACTTGACTGTATTCCAGTGTACGAAATTGCAAATGCTGTGTTACTAGATCATCTCGTTAATCTGGTTACAGTTTACACAACAATCAACCATTTAATCCGGTAACACACAAAATAAACATATTCTCATATAAAACTAACACATTGTTATGTTCCTTTTACGATAAGGCCACAATTAAAATATTGTTGGTTTGCCCTTT
>VMBQ01006668.1:17500-54035 GCA_007657795.1 Dreissena rostriformis | reverse complement strand
CCCCCCCGGGGGATTTATCCCATATGGGACCCATATATGCATGTTTGCTGGGTTTCTTCTGTTTGAGTATAATATTAACACACTTTTTATGTAGACAACAACTACCTTTTTCGCGAACCTTATATGGCTATCATATGGCAGTTTTATGCCTCCATAAAATGATGTGGCTGTGAGCGATTAAAAACAAAACTACACAATACAGGGCAAACCAATACACTCAGAAAATTAAGCTTCAATCATACAGATAACGGAATAACAACGCCTGCACTGACAATGGCACTGAATTGCTTATTCGTTTAAATCACACCTATATATTTTAACATAACGTACTGAGGCAATATTTGTTTTAACCGGTAGTAACGAAGGATATTTGGTTAATGACGGACCTTTAATCCTTTAATTATTATTACCTGCCCATATAAAATGTATTATGATATTAGATAGTTTGAGAAGAAAATATTACACAGAACTTGCTTTTGCGTTACACATCTGAATCCAATTATTGTATTCACAAACATATTTCGAATGAATGTTAAATAGTTGTAGTCGCTTTAAACGCAATCCATTTTACTTGTAATAAAACGTTTGGTGACTTGCTGTACACAGATTAACTCGAGCTGATTTTTCACTCTGTATCAGCGGTTATTTGATTGCATAATCGATCTTGCAGAGGATTCCTGAGATAATCGAGGTATTACTATTGTTTTCAACCGCGCTTATTTCGCAATCCTTTTACGTGTATTTTGGCGTGTTTCTATAAATAGATGAACTGGAGCTGATTTTTCAACCGCGGTTATTGAGAGCTGAATATTTACATTTCTCGTATGTTTTGTATTTGAAATAAAAGTTAAGCTGATCGTCGCTCGCCCAGCTTAATGTGTATGCCTTCGCTTATAAGTATTTAAAACAACATTTTCTTTTTTTCTTCGCAAATTGTGTTTGAATACTCGTGCGCCAAGAAAATAAGTAATTCGTTCTTAAACAGGGAACACAAGCTCAACCCATTGTGGTTCAATTCTTATATAAAAACCGGTGTTAATTTTTATATGAAATTCATTCTGTTACAATTAAGTATGGGTATGATTAAATTAATTCTTCTTATAACATGGACTGTCATTTTTTAGGCTGATGTTAACATTTTATGATTTTTTTATTGTAAAAAAACAGTTATACATTGTACATGTATACAGTAACATTTCGGCTTGAGTATTGTCATTTACCGAAAAGTGTGCTTTTGCAAGCATTGATACCAATGTTCCAGTGACAGTGTGATTTAAGTTTTACACTCAAAATAACATTAAAATCTATGTTCAGTTTGGCAAACGTACAACAAATTCAAACATTCGATTTGAAAAAAAAATACGATATTGATTAATAGTTCATTAACACTCCGATTGTAAATTTATAATATTACAATTGTTTATGAACGTATTCTTATTTATATTCACTATAAATTTTATGAAAACAAGACGCCCGTCAGCGCCTCTGCAGCTTCCGGGGCGATACTTCCGGTCGCCGCCGTCACCCTGTTCCAGGGCGGATGCTTCCTCGCCGCTGCGGTGTTGAGGAAGAATGTTAACTTCCTGCCAAATGATCCGCTGGTTCTGATTGGTGCGGTGTACGCCCTGGCGGCCACCGATATGTTGGCATTCAGTTGGTATAAGAGCAAGTAGAGCGGCCACGACATTAACTCTTTGCATGCTGGGAAATTTGTCGTCTGCTAAAATGTTGTCTGCTGAATGTCTAAAATCATCATTTTCTTCACTTTTTTTCAAAGACCACTATCAGAATAGCAAACAGTTTGGATCCTGATGAGACGCCACGTTCTGTGGCGTCTCATCTGGATCCAAACTGTTTGCAAAGGCCTTCAAAATTCGGTTCCAGCGCTTAAAGGGTTAAACAGTAAAAGCGGAGTAGTTGAACACATTTGTTTAGACATTTCACAAACATTCAATTACTATTCAAATGCTAAGTGTTTATGTTTGAGTGAATTTAAGATTGCGCAACAGGTCACCAGAGAACGTTTGGCGTCAAAAAGTGACAGACACAGAAGAGAATGTGGGTGAAGAGAAATAACTTCCAATATTTGGCTGTGTCCTTAAAAACTATAACAGTCATGATCTCGGGTACGGTATTTATCGTAACATTATATCCATCGTCTTCAACAATCCAGGAGCCTCGCATATCGAGACCATAGTGCTGTTCGGAGTAGAACAACTTGGTAATTGCTAATAGTGTGTACATTTATAATGTGACTTTAAGTGCAATTTTGATCAAAAGGTACACACAATATTATACAACGATTGAACTCGCATGGGTTGTGATATATCTATCCAATTGCTTTGAATACATTGTGAAGTTCGCTCTTCGTTCTTAAAATATGCATCATATGCATTATATTTTTCACGTTATCTAGTGAACAATTAGAAAATTTATTGATTGTGTATTTTGTTTGTAAATACTGATGGAATAAAGCAGTTTATTTGCAAATGCTTAAAACGGCATGGTTTAATTGACTGTTGCTGTTGATGCTGTTATTGTTGTTTGGGCCAACTTACACCAGTATACAGTGTGTAATCTGTTTGAATTGTCTATCAATAAACTATACGAGTATTTACTACCAATGTCATTATGAGCCACTATGAAAGGCGACAATCTGTTGTTGTTTTTTTCCAAATGCGACGTAAATCATTATTACTGATATTCCCAGTCGTCAATTCAATTAGATTCATAATGTAGGCACGTTTTCGTATATTCCAAGATTCTGTTCATTGTTTTCCAACATGGCGGGCGAAGGTTAAATAGTTTAGCTTAGACTTTAGTTTTCAGGCTCTATATTAATTTCTTATTGCGAGTATGATATACCGTTGGTGGTGTCAATCGGCCTTTGAATTCATTTTTTTTTGAAGTGTAATTGAAAAAAGATTTGCATCAAATCTTAGTTGTTCCTCAATTAAAACTAGACCTAGTGATGTGTTTCGACAATCACATAATTTGTGTATGATTATAAAGTGAGTGTTGTCAGTCAGAACTGTTGATTTGTATTACACGTTTATGTATTAAATGTTCCTCTGCATTTTACCTGTTATATTTATATCTATATAGTGTTATATATGCAGAGAACGCTAGAAGCTAAGCTGAACTTAAAATATATTATTTTTCCTAAATGTTTCCACCCTTTGTCCTCCATGTGTAAATCGGTCAAAACAGAATGTTTACAAACTGGTTTAAATGCTAGCGGTCACTAGCCTGAACAAAAAAGAATAGCAGATGTTAACACAATTTTCAATTCTGATAATGTATTGACAGTTTCAGTATTCCTAAATATACATTTGCCACAAAGGCCAAGACGAAATGACGGAATTCTTGAAGTAAATAGCTACCAATATGATGTTTCTGAAAAGGTCAAGGCCATTATAGCAGCGAACGTTCACGCAACAAAAACGGTACTTTACTTCGAGACTCTATTGGGAAAAATAAACATAATTTTAATGTTCAAACATTTATTTTCAACATAGAATATTACAAACATGTGATATACATAATAATTCATGTACATGTAATATAAGGTAGTTTATAAATACAGTTGCAACAAATATATTCCTATATAAAATTGACAGTTCCATGTTAAATAAACAAATAAATAATAGTTGGTGTTCATTGAACAACAAATTACACATTGTGACTTATGGCACTGTCTCGACTATTGCACTTCCTGGCAAACCAATATTGCACTTTCTTTACTTAGTGTAAAGATCGTCCGTTGTGTGATGTGTTACTTATGTTGTCATGCCGTTTGTATCGCGTCCATCAAAGAGAAACGTTAAGAAAAAAGCTGGAAAGAGAATCAATTAAACGAACAAACATTACGTGCTAAGTTAACATCAACCTTCAAACTGGGTCAATCGAAGGCATTTTTGTACATCATCAGTATTTTAGGTAAATCTTGCATATTCCATGTTATGGTGCTTAAAGCAATCCTTTTTTTTAAATCATCAGTATTTAAGGTTCTCATAGCATATTCTCCATTATAATGCATCAATGTTTTTAATGTATAATGGAGATTCTCAAGAAATGAATATTCGCTTAAATCGTTCCTATCAGACATTTTACAGAAAAAAATATTGATAATCGTAATCGGCAAAATCATAACGCTGTCTTTATTTATTTGCTCTCGTATGAATTCCATATGTGATAGCGATTAATGCCGTTTCTGACGTAAACGAGATCGCGTAAGTGTATAATATGTTCGTATCCATTCGTATCAAACACAGACGATATTAAATTTCTAACGAAGTACACCTTGTTTTATTAAACAAACGTTATTAACATTCATTAGAATTAATATAAACTAGAAATGGATGAAATAATGGGATATGTGGACCGCGGTTTTAAAGACCCCACATGACTTACAAACAGTTCCCAAACCTCCAGCGAATATGAACAGCCAATGCCACCCTATGACGGCATGCAGGGTGAGACCGATAAATCCTGCACCTATCAGGCCTATGGACTTAAATTACAAACAAACGTGGTTATGGACTGAAATTACAAGCAATAGTTTTAATGGACTGAAATAACACTGACGTGGCTATGGACTAAAATAACAAATAATCGGACCAACTAACACACAATCGTGTATGTGGAGAAATGATATATACATGTATGAAAACAGTCGTGCCAATCGACTGATAAACTACACCGTTGTGTCAAAGGACCTTAATAACAAACACTCGAGGCAATGTGCTGAACTAATAAATTAACGTGCAAAATTGCAAACACTTTTGTCAAATGGAATGAATTAAACAAAATGACAGTGAACATATTCAATTGTTTCCGAGAGATACAAAAAAATACATATCAAATACGAGTACATCAGTAAACTTTCCAACCTGCATATTTGTAATCCCTTCCGAACAGCCAGCTTATATGAACCCCCTTATGTGTGTATTCAAGTAACATGCGTGTTCATTTTTCTTTGGTATACAAAAAATAACCCCGACATACCAACCTCAAACAGAATATTAATTTACAATATTCAATGAAATACTTGTTACACTCATTAGATGGCATAACGAATGGACAGCACAATGAAGCAAAATGTCCGACACATGTTTGTTATTTTTAAATATATTTCAAGAGATGGCATACTCGATGCACTGTTACACGCTACACAAATAACACAGATATATAAGTATTATTTTGTTTTTCTTCTGTACAAAGCTTAAAAACGTTCATACATGCGAAATCAAGGGTAACTTACAAAAATAACTTTGTGAAATCCTATAGCCACGGACCTATGTTTCACGCCGAAGATGTTTTCCAACACCGAGGGAAAGATCACCCACATACCTGGGAAAATGAACATAGTTTTATTTAATAAACGAAGGAGTCGCATCAAATTCCTTGAACTAATCTAATGAGGAAAGTTATATAATATATTTAAAGAGCGTAAAAGGTCTATAATAAGTTTTTAAAAATATCATAAAGTTGTAATAAATTAATATTTTTCTTAAAATCTAAAAGCCACAAAAATACTCAAAATCAACGAATTTTTCGTAAAATATTTTGTAAAACAAAATTAACCCCTAAAACTCAGTGCTCCTCATAGCAATAGCCAAAATTTCAACGCTAGATGAGGTATGGTAACACAGATTTAGTGAGAAACAAAATGCTCATTTTTATTTGTTTGTGTCACAATATATTCCATTTTAATTTATCGCGACGATATCTATTCATACTACACACGAACACTAAATTGGTACGTGAATGTGTGTTGAATATATTGTACCACAAAAAAAAACAACATTGGGTATCTTGTTAAATCTTTGTTACAAGACCACATCTAGCAATTTTAATGTTGTCTATTGCTATTAGGTACACTGATTATTTATGGGTTATCTTTATTTTATGAAATATTTTACAAAATATTAGTTAATTTTGAGTGTTAATGGGGTTTAACAAGTTCAGTCGCTTCGCCTGTACTCTACTTACTCTCATGGTATTGTGTGTTTTCTTTTCTAATAATGGTCTCAGCTAATAAATAAGTATCGATCTGAGAACGATTCTCAACAAATAAAAAAAAAAAAACGGTAATAAAATAACCCAACCGCAACAGCTGCCATATATACTGCCTATCCACAGGAGGAAGACAATCTTGTGCATCTTTTCTGTAAACATGATGGTGCAAGACAAAACTGTGAAGAGCGCACAGATCATCTTCACAGTTGTCTGAAAAATAATTTAAAGGCATCCAAATCTATGTATTAAAGTATTAAAATAATTATATATTTTAGATGCAGTTCAATAACATTTAAGAGAAATTGTGTTTTGCTTGACATTATACGATAAGTAATTGATAATATACGTCGATTGTGACTGACACATTACTAAATTGTGAATTAAGAAAACACAAAAACTGTATGTATGCATTTTAAATATTACGTTAAAATAACTGGGTACTAACGCATATGTTTTTCTAAAGTATATAAAGATTTGAGATTCATCATAAAAAGACCAATACATAAGGTTTTCTAGTAGTTCATATATGGACAAAATATGCACATACAAGAAAACCGCTTGTATTTTGAAAATTTAGTAACTTACTTCAAAGCCATATTTATCCACCACGAGTCCCCATATGGGTGCGAACACGAAGATGAATATGGACGCAATGGACCCGACCAATGCCAGGAAATGGTCATCGTAAATAAACGTTTGACCGTAAGCCTGAATTACGAAAATAAACAAATTAAACCACGGGCTTAAGGACTTTGTATATTAAAGCATTAAAATGTGTTAACAAACGGACATTTCCCCCCCCCCCCCCNCCCCCCCCCCCCCGGCCAAAACATAAGGTTTAAACATTGATCAGAAAATTACGGTAAGTGTGATGCTCTGGTTCCATGGTGCTTGACCATTGGATAGATACGTGACCATATACTAATTTTGGATAGATAATAAACCGTATACCTACTTTGGATAGCTAATTGATCATGCAGTGACTCTGTACAGATGATTGGCAATACACTAACCTTTGATACATAATTGACCTTATACCAATTGTGGATAGATTATTGACCATACAATAATTCTTTAGAGATAATTGGCCTTATACTTACATTGGAAGATAATTAACAATATTATTACTTTGGCCATATATACATGTTCCACGTCATATGATATTTAATTTAATTGCGGCCTTTCTCCTCTGCAGTTTATTTTCATATATGTTTGTCACGGTCGACGGGCAGAGACACGCTATACATGTCCTATTCACATAGTGTGTTTATCTTTTTCTGACAATACATATTCAACAATCGCACTTGCCTATTTTCTATACAACATATTTCCATTACTGCATATTTCCAATACTACATATTTCCTCTACTAAATATTGCTTATACCATATATTTCTTGAATCATATTGTGTGTATTTCATGAACTATATATATCCAATACAAGGACACCAATAAAGTAAAAATAGTTATGTTTGACGATGTTGATGGACACAGACACGTCTTTCAACGATCCCCTTTACACACACACAAAAAAACAACAAAGCGCTGAAGGCACCGCAGTTGTTCGCTCTTTGAATGCATTCAATAGCAAAGTCACATGTAACGAAGTTCGACCTTTTATTTTTTAAGGTCACTATTGTCGTTCGCAATCGAACAGCTAACTAGTAGTAAGCCTAGTTCGACACTTCTTCGCGACTTCTTCAGACGTTGCATCATACACCTTTCTCACCATTTGCGATGTTAGTAGAGACACGAACCCACCTTATAGAAGCTGTCTGTAAACTGCATGCCACACGACATGAAGAATAGGATGGTGGCATAGATCCAGACGTTCTTGGTGCCCAATTTCCTCTTAATCACCGCCCTCACTGACTCCCTGAATAATATGACACGTGTTGTACTCATAATTCAAGAATTCGGCGTTAGAAATTAAACATCACTCGCTTCCTCTACCAACAACAAAAGATTAATGAGATATGTGCGTTTCATTTACTTTTAGATTTCATATCTGTGTTACAACTTTAGCTTCACTAACTCCTTTAAGCAACATAAATATAAATGATGTATGTGTGCGTTATATTCTTTTAGAATTCTGTGCTACAAATTGAATTTTCTTTCCTCTCTTGTGCAACATAAATATTAAAGAGATATTGGTGTTTTATAAAGTTTTGCTTAAACGTTCTTATTTCAGGTAAAAACACAAGATTTTGGCATTTGTTTTTGTAAGTTTGCCAGCACATTTATTAGTCTTTATAGTTTTATGTAAAATGTCTAAAAAAAATACACATGCAGTAAGCAACGGGAATGGTAACAGTAACTATTTGTCATAAGAACACCATATAATTAAGAGTCGCGTACCTTTCAGAAACTGGCATTGGCAGACTATCTGTTTTGTTTATTTCTCCAATTTCATCAGCTTGTGTGAAGCCACAACACCCTGTAGACTCCTACAATATTCAAACAATTAATAAAATTAAGCAAACAAGAAAATTATTAAACAGTTATATACAAATTAAAATCATTTAACAACGACTGAGTGATGATATCAATTTGGTAGCACATATAAATAGTTGTGTTTACAAGTTTTATATTAAACTTGAATCAAATAGCTTCAGCCTTGGTGTAACAGAAATGCTTTTTTATAATAGTATTTTTATCACGCAGTATTAAAACAACCGATAACCAATCTTTCTCGACAAATAACACATATCCGTTAAAGGTTTAACATGACAAAATCAACAAGAATGTCAAATCTTTTAATATGACACAAGAACAATTATGGAAAAGAACACATTTTAAATCATATTCGTCACAGTTTTTTTTTAAATATTGGATAGCAGAGAATATACATGGGGCTTCCTATGGAGAACAATAAAACTCCAGGGCAGCGTTTTATCAACATATCTTATCTTAGCGAATCTTATCTTAAATCCTTCACTTACGATTTCATTTACGATCCGCTTATACCCGTTTTATTAACGCCGTCGTAAGTATCGAATCGCAGCTAAGATTTTAGTTAAGCGTACGATCTGGAAAATCGCGAACCAGTCGAAAAACGTCACCAAAATGTCACACGATTTCCCGCGTTTATGTCAAAAAAGCAAGATGGCCGACAAAGTAAACACAGGCAAGTAGTTAGAATGATAGTAATGATTTACTTATAATAGTACTAAATGTATCGATATCATGACTCATGTCTTCACATATTTTAGCGTTTTTGTCTGTCAATTTGTCTCGTTATTGATACTAAGTTTTTTATTAAATTCATATCGTTATTTTACACCAAAGAATCTGCATTTATTTTATGTATTTATTTTCTAGTTGCAAGTACTGTTATAACGAAATCATATTTTCCCGCGTTTGGAACTGTCAGCCTTTAAATTGACAACTCGTTATTGTGTGTTTATATCGTAATGTTTTTTTGCAGAAGAGTATTCGAGTATCAATCAAAACATTATTTCTATGCCCCACATTTGAAGAAAACATTTTATTTTGTTATGTTTGTTTTTAGAGTAAATGTCTCTCTCTTTTCAAGTAACATTAACATTCTTACACATTTCCTCTTCGCTATATATTTGTTTTAGTATATACAGATACCTACTGTATATTTATTTTTGGCATGGAATTTACTTTATTACCCATTGAATTTGTACATAGCTTAAGAATTAATTTTTAATTGTAAATACAAACCTGAAAACTATCACTCAATTTCAGAGTGAACAGCATTTGATTGTGTAGCTGCAAGATAGACAAAAGTTATCAAGAAATGGACGGACGTTAAGGTATATTAACTAATGAAATCTTATGACCATTACTCACCGACTTACTCTTATACCACAATATGATTATAAAAAATTCACAATGTCAGTCACATGTAAGATTTGAAAAATGAAAGTTAGACTGGGAGCAAAAGGCAAATTTTGTACTGTGAATTATACATAAAAACATTTATATTGTATTTGCACGGAATAATCATTGTCGATTATTGTTAGTTTGCTGTTTTCTATTGACACATTCCAGTCCAGTTCGTGTATGTAAATATTTTTTAACATATTCTGCCACATATATATATCATAATTATTACTTATATTTATGTATTTGGTATCTATTCATCACTTTTTTCGTTCAACTGTGGAATGTTTGAATTTGAACACTATGTACTTTCTTTTCAGACGCACAACAACAACCATGTGTGAATGATGAGATCTCGTCCATCACATCAGTTGAACAAAAGTTGGTAAGATAATTAATCAAGTACACAGTATAAAGTTAGCACATTTATTCTTGTAGGTGTGTCAATGTAACAAAACACATATAATAAATAAGGTTTAACAATGTTATCATAATCACAAATTAATTATGTTACATAAAGAATTTATTAGATCGTTATTTATGAAGTTACTTGGTGACAGATACATTTCACATTGTAATAAATCCATTCTATCAAAACACTTTGTCATTGAATGTACATGTTTGCATGAATGACAGCTCATAAAGATTGCTTGTCCATATTTAGTCATGCATATTTATAAAATAAAAAACATTGCGTATACTTACATATGAGTCCCGCTCTGTGAAAAGGGGGTTTAATGCATGTGCGTAAAGTGTCGTACCAGATTAGCATGTGCAGTCGGCACAGGCTTATCAGGGACAACACTTTCCACCTGAACTGGATTTTTGCTAAGAAGAGTCTTTCTTTAAACGAAAAATATAATAAAAGCGGAAAATGTCCCTGATTGGCCTGTGCGGACTGCACGGGCTAATCTGGGACGACACTTTACGCACATGCATTAAACCCCATTTTTTCAGAGCGCGACTCATATCTAAAGTTATTATGGTGATTTATTTAACATATGTTATTTAAAAAATAAAAAAGGTTAATCACATTTCACAGTACCAATTGTAAAAATCAACTGGATATTCCTTTTTTTTATTTGTTAGTTAATACAAAAAAGTAATTGTTTTTTTACATGGAATTGTAGAAATAAATTAACGAGTATACATAAGCTAAACTCTAACATATTGGATTACTTATGTTATTTTAAGAGTCATATTCATTCATATATAAACATTATAGGAAATCCGCGAAACAGCGCATGTGAGGCCCAGTCAGAAGAACAAAAAGGTGTGAGTTCCATGAAAATTAAAGATTAACTTTTAAGTGTATGATCATGAATGTTTTATAATGAATCAACAATCCATCTCAACATAAATGATACAATTCATTCTCAAGAATTTTTAATATCAAACTATTTGTTCCAACAGAACCTCGTCTGATGTGCAGTATACACAGTACATGCTCTTTAAAGAACAAACAGAAACCACATCTCTTTATGTTACAATGTTAACTTTTTATTTCATCACTTGCCTTACAAATAATTTAAAACATAAAATGTATTTCATTTTCAGATAGTGTTCCACTTCATTGTTCCCTAGCTGTAGAGTTGTTGGAGAAAACCCTGTATTGTTATGTTACAAAGATATAAATTAAAGCAGTAGAATTTATTTTCACTTTGTTATTATATAAAAGAAACATGTAATCATTGTACGCACTGCATAAATAAATATTGTAAAAAGTGTGTCCTTAACGAAAAAAAATCACAAAAGAACGGCAGAAATTGTCAATATCCACACTTTAACAAAGATTTTGACCACACTTGATCGAAATGCAGCAGCTCATAGACAAGAAAGCATTAACTTCTTATGTATCATTAACAGAAACATTACGACCAACTTTCATCAACATAGAGTCAAATATTGAATATTAACACATGTCCCAGGACATAGCCAACCACAATGACTCACCTATAGCACTTCGTGCACATGTGAGCATAAAACAGCAACTACATAAATAAGTAAATGATGTGTTGTCTATAAGCTGCTGCATTTTGGTCCTGTTGTGGGGCACCGTGCACAATGTCATCCACTTTCTGTGCCTCAATAACTTGTTCAGGCAGTGGCACCTGCTGATCTATGCATAAGTTGTGCAGGCGCATTCATGCAGCTACTGCTTGAAAGCACTCATCGAGTCTCATGAATAAACAACCTCCAGTTTTATGTAGACACCTGTCGATAGAGAAAAACAATCAATATTAACTAGTGATTTAATTAAAATATCCAATTTATTATCAATACTAATGTTTATTATGCATTTTATTTAATTGATAAACATCTTCAGATATTAATTAAATTTAAGACTTAAATGGGTAAAGAAATGTATTCATAAAACAAAATTTGCAATAATCTACGGCATCCATTTTTATCAACATATGCACGTGCATATGAAAGCAACTTTAAAATCTGTATCAAATGTTTTTAACTAGATGTGTCTCCTCACTGATGCCCCCACTTCAGGTAGAGAAACACAAAAAAGTCAATCAGTCATTTAAAGAGACGAAGAGTCTTAAGGACAAACAACATCTGTGTATCTGATCAAAACTTGATTATTATTTTTTTTAATTACACATTATTTTTACAGCTACAATTCATTTTTTAGGTCATTCAGCAGTCGCAGTTTATGCAAAACCCATCGACAGATATACGGACAGACAGAGAGGACAGTCCGGTGCAATGCTTAAGGCTTCCCTCTTTTTACATTCACCAAATTTGTATGATTGTGATGTAGATGTGATGATTACACTGTTGCTCTAAAGAGAAAGGTATTAAGCATTGCACTTGTCAATCCATATATTTTGTGGGGTAATATATTTTGTGCTTACCAGTAAATGGTGTCATATGTTGATTAACTGAATGTTTTTAACTGTTATGAACTAAATAAACATACATGTAGTAAATTTACATACCTCAATCTACTCTCAGCAGTCCAAAAGCTCTCTCAACCACAACCGAACCACTTGACAGGGCATTGTTGTTCCTCACGTCTGCATCTGTAGTTGGCCTAAACAAGGGCGTTTATACATATTTTTTTTCATGGATAGCCAGAGTCGCCCAGTAGGTGTCCCAGGTGGTTTTGTTCCAGGTCTAATGAAAAATTCAAATAAGCTAGGTTTAAGTTGGAACAATCATCAGTTAAATGGTTTATGAAGTAGCTATAGAATGCTCATAAGCTTAACGCAATTTTGAATTAATTTCAATTATAAATTCAACATTGATATGCATATTTTATGTGTTGATACAGTTTGTACGGATATAAAGTAATATAATTGAATCTTCTCTGTTGTTGAATAAAATTAAAATGTAAAATTATGTATGCGCATTAAACACATTATATTTTAGTAATGTGCAATGCATTGATGTAAAAACTAAAATATTTGCAGCATCATTACAGTAGTTTTCTACTTTTTCCTAGCCAATACTAGCCATAGTCCCTCTAATGGTATTACTATCCATAAAAGCACATTATTTATTGTCATACCTTCAAACTAGTCCAACTTGTTGACGCTCTCAAATATTAAGCTACTTTTTATATGGGTAATATTTGGTTCCAAAGAATTTAGCCCGTATAAAAAGTATCTCTAAATTCTTGGCAACGTCTTATAATATAAATAAGACTAACCTTCAAACCACAGCTGTCAAAGACAGAGGCGACATGTGTGTTGAGTCGACCCAGGCCATTTTGACACAATTTCAATGAACCTGCAAATAAACAATACTTGAATATGTGAAAATACAATTCAATTAACTTTGTTGAATGATTGGGGCATCTATTTAATTCATATGTTGTATGATGTAACACTATTAGTTAAGCCACTTCTGACTGACATTGTACAGTGTGATACAGGGTCATTTAAATAACATTGGGCAAGAGCGTAACTCGATCAGAATATAACTTTGCTACCCTGTATCTCACCGTGCAGTGTGAGATTGATGTTGCTCAGTCAGCTGTACATATACTGTACAATTCATAAATCTAATTTTGACAGAACATTGATAATGTTGGCTTTGCAAAGTTTACGAATTATAATCGTTGGGGCAGATATTGCAGACATTATACAGTGCATCATTACAAAGACAAAAACTTCATAACGTTATGCGAAAAAGGTAGCTTTCATAGATATATAAGTAAATTGCGTCGACAACTAACTTGTATACTAACGTCCGAAATATGAAATATCCGAATTCTAGTTCACTCTTTAAAATTCCAGTTAGAATGACAAATGAACTGTTTTACTGAAAAAGAAACCATAAAACATTTGTTTTGATAAAAAATTAAACAAAATAACTAAATACTTACCTTTTTAACCAATTAACTATCCCAACATTAAAAATTTCAATTGCCTTAGTCGTGTATTGTAGAAATTGATATAACGAATTTATTTAACGTTGTCAAACCTAAATACTTTCAATAGTGTCAATATTTCTCCATCAGGGAGGTCGCTAAAACCCTTTCTTTCTGGAAACATTCTCATCTCTCTTGGTTGACCAACGTCTAAAGCGCGTGCGGCGGCCATGTTTAGTACAGTTTACGAACGCTAAGAGTGGTTTTACCCAGTCGTAGCTTTAAGCACAAATCTTACGACATCTTAGCTGCGATTTCTTTGATAAAACGGTTCGCGGTACTTACGATAAGCGTACGACACAATCCTACGAATCTTACGTAAGATCACGCTAAGATCCGTTGATAAAACGCTGCCCAGGACATTATTGGGAGGACATTTCCGTTACTTAACGATAGTCTTTTATTAATGGCAAGTGATCAATTAAATATACAATAAAAACAATACATTTAATACAACACTAAACATAAACACATTTAAAATTGTTTTCACCGCATTGGAGTGGTCAATGCAAAGCACCGCGGGCTTTCATCGGTTTATGAAAAAAAATCAGGCATATATGGGTAAACCAATATATGCCTGAATTTTTATTTTTTTTTACACAATGGATGAAAAACGAATAAAAATGGAGACATTCAAGCTTCTTACAGAAAATAAACGCATTATATGTACAGAATATACATGTGTACTGTTGTCCTGAAAACAGGACAGTAGGCACTAATGTTGTCAATAGCTCAAAGCAGCAAATTATGTGTGCAGTAACACAAAACATATAGTTATCCTATATTCATGTATTGAATGCAAATAACTGAATAACTTATGATCACAGTTTTTTTTAACTGTTGTCCTTTAAACAGGACACTAGGCACTAGCAACATCTGAAAGTTGTTTCACATTTTTCACAGTCAAGAGTTTTTACTTACACACTTGACATGGATGTCTCAAAAACGCCATTCTTATATTGTGTGGAACTCTATTAAGCATTTGCGATGGAGCACGACATTACACTTTGTACACGATGTGTTGCAGTGTTTCGAACAGAGAGCACAGCGTCGTTGCTTTTATTGGGTAGCATAATGATCCTTTCTATCCAACCGCAAGGTGTCGAGAACCAGTCTGTGAAGTGCAGTACTGAGGTTTTTAGGTCTACCTCTATTTGCCCGTTGCTGTTCACATGCAAGGAACACCTTGACAATAGGTTTACGGATTCCAAGCAGGTCTAGTCGTTGTTCTCGTCCAGCTGGTGTTGCTCTGTACAAGTGCCAAGTTTGCTGAACCGCTAAATCCAGACAGTACGCAAATACTGGCCACCATTTCTTCGATCTGATTCCAACCTGGTATATCCCTACGTTCTGGTCCATGCGGTCGACTCCTCCCATGGTCCTGTTATAGTGGGTAATTGCAAAAGATTGGTTTATCCGAATCCTTTGTCTTTCTGCCATGGACGATTTCGAGGCTGTCTGAACTGGAGCAACTACCTGTTGATTGGAAACAGCATTGATAATGTTGTTGTCGTTCCACCGAATAACTATCAATCCATTACTTTCGTCGTATGCATAATCATATGTCCCTCTTGGTGTTTTTTTGCATCTCATTTACTGCACGAAAAGGGCAATCTTCTATCAGATTAGCTCGTATGGTCCCTGTGCAAGCAATACCAAGGCTTGATAATTTATCCACAATCCGAAGAAACGTAAACAAATTATCAAACGTCAAGTGGTAACCATTGTCCTTTGTCAATTCTAAAAGCAGGTCCATTACGAAGATCCACCCATACCGAGGTGATTATCATCTTGAGCTTGCATATCTCGTGCTCCTTGATAGGGTTCGAACTGTAGAACATATCCAAGAGGCGTTGTCAAAGCCCACATTTTATAGCCAAATCGTATAGGCTTTCCGCGATTAAATTGTTTAGCGCCATGTCTTCCAAAGGAAGGAATCATTGATTCGTCAATGGACAGGATTTTTTCGCGGCGACAATATATGAGGAAACGCTCGTTGAGTAAAGCAAGAAGGGATCTTACTTTGCTGAATTTTTCCTCTTGATCTAAATTACTGTTGTCGGAGACATGTAAGTATTTCATGATTTGGTCAAATCGGTCTCTTGTCATAGCATATGTGATTGCTTCGTTTCGAAGATCCGTATCTATGCTCTAAAACATTCGTCTTCTGGGCACTGTACTATATCCTGATATCAGTTGTATTGCCAGAAATACTCTGAGTTTATCTGGAGATACGGTAAAATTATGATTTNACAAATTATCAAACGTCAAGTGGTAACCATTGTCCTTTGTCAATTCTGAAAGCAGGCCCATGCCAACAGATCCACCCATACCGTGGTGATTATCATCTTGAGCTTGCCTACCTCGTGCTCCTTGATAGGGTTCGAACAGAAAAACATATCCAAGAGGCTTTTCCAAAGCCCACATTTTATAGCCAAATCGTATAGGCTTTCCGCGAATAAATTGTTTAGCGCCATGTCGTCCAAAGTAAGGAATCATTGATTCGTCAATGGACAGGCTTTTTTCGCGGCGAAAATGTATAAGGAAACGCTCGTTGAGTAAAGCAAGGAGGGGTCTTACATGATGAAGTATTTCATGATTTGGTCAAATAGGTCTCTTGTCATAGCATTTGTGATTGCTTCCTTTCGAAGATCCGTATCATTACTCCAAAACATTCGTCTTCTGGGCGCTATGCTATATCCTGATATCAGTAGTATTTCCAGAAATACTCTGAGGTCATCTGCAGATACCGTAAACTTATGATTTCCTCTTAACCCGGCATAATCAGAAATATTGCGTCTTCGTCTAAGAAAAGCGGAAAAATACCATCGGGAGTTTGTGGAAGCCTTTCAGTGTCTGGAACCTGATCATGCCATAAAAATCGATCTCACTGTTGTTGAGGTATATCTTTCTTCTGTTTCCATGTCCGTTTTGTTGGAATAGGGCGTTGTGTCCTCTGTGCGCGCTGCGGTTCTCTTAGCGTAACTCGTACTGTTGGACGTGTTGCCCTCGATGGTCCAGCAAGCGGAATATTGTCTGGAACCTCGTATGAATCTGTGTCGGAACCTGACGTGTCTTCTGATGACTCAGTCCACAAAAGAGGACAGTTTGTTCTATTTTATAATTATGTAATAATGAATACATCGAACATTTGTCTTTTATATGGCAACAGTAATTTATAACTATAAAGAGACATGGTAAAATAATGATTTATTCTTACTGTCTTATCGAAATAATAATTATCATTACTGCTAAATTGTTTCTTATTATAACATTTAATTTCCATCATCATGATCAACAGCAGCAGCAGCGGCACCATTATTATTATTATCAGTAACCCTTGCCTGGTCTTCTTCGTCTCCAATCGTACTACGTCCATTTGGCCTTATAATTGTCACAGAAGGTTGTCCATTCAGTTGGCGTCCAGGCAGGTTATTTATTTCAACATTTCCATCTGCTTCTGCGCTGTCCTCATCCGTGACATCATCAACAGGGGGTACATTTATATAAATATCAGCTCTTTGCAAGGTATTGTCATCTTCAAGCATCGATAACACATCATTTAAGTTAAAATGTCTGCAAGGAACAATGACACTTTCAATAACCAATGTAATCAATATATAGAAAACATACACCCGTTTAGTCCTAGTGTCCTGTTAACAGGACACAGAACAAAACATGAAATTGAGTAAGGAAAAACGTCAATTCTGTGATTAAATGTAGTTATAAAAAAAGAAGCATTATTTACGCATGTTTCATTCTAATTGTTATAAGAAATGATCATTAGGTAATAAAATAACAACTTACCTATTATTTTTAGCCATTTTCATACCTCTCCTCACAAATACAACCAAAGATCTGACCATTCTCGTCAATTATAAATAAAATCTTTATATCTTGCATTTTTTTCTCTCAAGTGGAGGCTTATCAGCAATACCAAATGATAACGGTAAACAGACACAACTAAATGGGTTAGTTAATTAATTTATTAATTAAATTAATTAATTAACTCGCGATATATTGTTAAAATTCTTTTAAAAAATGAGAACTGAGGAATTGAATGCAAATGTTGAGTAATATAATAACCTTACTATATTTTTCACACAGTGTTAAATACCATTTTGGTCACTTTTGCATTACTATACACGTGCTTATTGTTCATATATTGTCAATTTTGTATGTATAACGATGAACTGGACTTGTTCAAGTTATATGAATAAACTTTCTGGTCTGTTCTGTTCTGTTCTGTATTGGAATAGGCGTATTTAATATTGTACTGCAATATGCGCAACATGTCATATTACTAGTATATGAGAAAGGATAAGATTTATGTAACACACCTCAGCACATATGCTCTTGGTAGTGGTTATGTTATTGAAATCAAAACCGAGCCAAGCATACACACTGAGATATCTTCAGGTCCTACTTCTACTGCTATTACTTTTGCTACTGCTGCGGTTGTTGTCACTGCTGTTGATGTTGATGCTGCTACGATGGTGTAACTCCAAAAACTTCTACTACTACTACTGCTGCTGTTGTTGTCACTGCTGTTGATGGTGATGCTGCTACGATGGTGCTACTCTCAATACTTCTTTAAAGTCTACGTCAAAATTGATTATATGAATTTAATTATAAATATTGTTTGCATGTTCAAGTTTATGGTGCCTACTGATTTGCTAATTCGCCCACGTGATCTGTTTTTTCCCCGACGAATCAATTTCATATGCAAATAAACACGTTAATATTCATGACCGTACTACCTTTCCATAAACAATTGTCCAAATAATGTCCAACTAAGTCCATTGACTTACTAATAGTCGAAACTTAACGACTTTTCTATTCATTCGTCAAAAGCGAAATGATGTCATAATGTGCTCGAACCAGCTAATAAAACACCGTTGTGGACTTATACTGTAAATTACAACTTAATACCCTTGGAGTGTAATTATAAAAATATATGAGTATTTCTGCATTTCATCGGTGCAAAATCTTCACTTAACGTTATAAACCATTTGCGCATTTGGAGCAACAATAAATTAACAAACTGTACATTAAACAATATTATGTGAAAAGAAAACATGTTTTGTATTTCATGTAATTCAGTATAAATTGATTGCTTTGTTGGTTAATAGTGCAAGTAATTCAAAATTGCACATTATTGAATAACATACAAGTACGCAGTGTCGTATAACATTATAAAAGCGTTTTTCATTAATGTGCGTGTAAACACCTCCTAATCTTTTACTTCAGAAGTAATTATCTGATGACCCGTGTAAAATGGTGACGTCAGAACAACATATCTGGTGGAATCAAACGTGACGAATACACATATGCTAATGTTTATGTTTTAAATCAGTGCCAATGGTACTTAAACAAGTGTCATACACGATTAACAGACGTATTGATATCAAACAGAGACTCAAATCTAGAGAAATACTTAACATAATTTATGGCGTCGTTGTGAGCATACTCAAATGTCGGCGATTGCTCATTCGGTATTTTGCTACTACTGTGGGTCTAGGTGAAGTAAATATACCTGCTTTTAGTTACTAAATTCCACAATAAGTATAGTACGAATACTGGGTGTCAGACCACTGAATTTCAAAATCAGAAATCCTTCCAGACATGGTTTCCGTGGTTTTAATAATGATGTTTTAAAGTAAAAATATTTCGTTATCCGTATATTTTGTACATAATTTTATTATCGGATAGGATTTAACACTATGTGAATTCTTAGAGAAGAACAGTTTTTATACGTACAATGACTATTAAAAGAAGACATGTACGAGGTATCTTATGCTAAAATAGTTCATTTTTAACCATATTTGGAATCTAAAGCTTTGAAGAGTTTGTTTTTAACGGTGTTCGTTCAACAAATTTTAAATACATACAATAATAATAATACTTGAATCGACCATAATCACATGATGTTTTATGGCGCCATGGATATGATAGAGCATTGCCCGGAACCGGTTACATCTACAGGCGGAGGTTGCACTGTTTTTGGCTCCTGCACAAATTTGTGATCACAATGCAGCGACTCGTATCAGATGCTTTAAATGCACATATTCAGACAGGGTGCAGACAGGGTGCAGGATCACGTGACTTTGTGGGTTCACAATTGAATGTTAATGGATGTACATACACCGGTAAGTTTTGTTTTTCTTCAAATCATTTATTTTTTTAAGAATTTCAACTAGTGCTTAAACGACACTTGTGTATGCTGCGATACTGTATGTGAAATACAAAAATAAGTTCTTATCAGTGTGTTTACATTCTGTTTAGCCTGTGTGTAAACCCCTGAAAATCCCGTTGATCCTGCACCCTGGCAGAGAAAACACTGAAGTTAAGTGTTGCTACGTCAACTGAGTTAAAAGAGTATACAGTCTACTCTCGTTATCTCGACATCGGCGGGAACACGAAAAAAATGTCGAGATAACGAGAGCTCGAGATATCCGATTAAGCGTCTAACTAAAGCCGTCACCGTGTGACATAAAACTTACAACGGCGTAATAATTGCTGTATGAGATTCAATGCGCGTTTCTTACGATTCTCTGTACATGTTCATTTTGTAGTTTGAAATGCACAGTTTAATCGATTATTAGTACAGGATAAAATAAACATGAAAAAAAACAACTGAGTATTATCTTTATTATCTTTATTAGCATTCCGACCAATGGCCATAACAGAGCAGCACATAGACATGGGCAGTTAAAGTGACAGGCATTACTCAAGTGTTAATGGCTAACGACATTACACATGTGTGGTCATTGGTGCAATTAACGGATCAATTATCTACCGCACAGTATCGGGAGCAGCCAGGCGAAGCGGGACGGTGAAGTATCAAAGATTTTTTTTCTCACCTTTGCCGACACTGGGACAGTTATTCGCACCACGACATAAACCACAGTAAATGCATGTAAAATCGGGACTCGGGACAAATTTTTATGTCGAGATATCAAATTAGTCGTGATAACGAAACTCGAGATATGCGATGTTTATAAATAAAGATAAAGAAGGAAAAAAGTTGGGACATTGAGCTTACCTCGAAATATCTAGCAAGTCGAGATATGCGATGTCGAGATAACGAGAGTAGACTGTACTTATATTAAATAAAGATGAGATCATATTTTGAGGATCAATACACTGGGTAGAAAACCTCACGTGGGGGCAGATTTCCTTAACACTGTTACCTCAGATGTGTACACTTGATTTACAATTTGTGATTTGGGGCATGTTTCAATAATAGCTCATTAATCCTGTTAAATGAGGATAATCGACGGCTTATTCAGTATAATATAAAACTTTCAAAAATAATATACAAATATAGTAAGTATTCGGACAACGATTACTCGTACTTTTCTTGTTTGAATACATACTCAGTAAAATGTGTGGTTGTATGTTGTATGACTATTAAAACGTGTCCATGACCCAGGCAAGTTCACGATAGGAAAATGGTTTATAATATGTACATAAAATACCGTCCTTTGCATTAGTTTCCCTAATTTATTAGCCGACTCCTGCATTTAGAGTTCATACACACCCTAGGGTTAGACATAGAATTAAAGTGGCAACGTTACCGCATTAAGGTAAAGTTCTCATTGAAGTGAATTAGTTTTGTCGACATGACTTCGAATCTTACTTGAATCATGAACAAAAAGTGTTTGGCTCTATATTCAGTTTTCTAGAACGACTTCATCATCTTGTAATGTTACTTAATAAAGTGAGAACATGGGAATATATATTGGTTGATATTTATCTAAATTTATTTGAAATACAGTCAATACAGACTATTATTAGCTCTATATCTCTACAATAATCGCTGCGAAATTTCTTTGCGGGGTGACCTAATTACAGCTCCACTAAGAAAATTCGCGGCGAGTAAAGTCGAGATACAAAGCGAATTTTAATAGGAATTTAAGGCTAATCACTTTCTTGCTGATATGGCTGGAAAGTGAGCGCCATTTAAACAATTAATACAAGTAATGAAGGGTATAAAACGGCGAAAAATATCTTTCTCGGCATGGACGTCGCCATCTTGTTTGTCGCGTGATTACCCCCTCTGTCAATATGTCTCCAAAGAGCAGATAAAAATCGTCTAACATGACGTGGTATTTATTATTCAGTTTCCAATGCAATGACTACTTTATTTCGCATCCTTGCGACGGGATGAATTTAATCTATGTGTATATTGATTAAGCTCAGAATGTTTAACGTGCAATTATATTATGAATTTAATTACGTTTTATACAAAAAAGACTGTGTATTTTATACAAGAATATAATAATAATGTACAATACAAAACCGGAATCGAAATCAGAGCATTTGTTCTGCGTTTTAGATTGAATGAACTGTCAACAAAATAACACCTTATTGAATATAACAATAAATAAATTAGGCGTAATGCATCGCTTTATATTGTTGATAACATACATACGCAACATTTCTATATACAGTGTAGTGTTAAATATTATCAATTGCATAACAAAACACAACAGCTAAATTAAATGCAAGGCAACAACAAATCAAAAACAAAAATAATGTTGACTGTATCAGTCACTGATATACTAGCCTTTGTGCTGACATTAGGGCAAATGTTTTGCATGATTGACCAACTGGCCATTATATTTAAATTATGTTTAAACAAAATCAGTTGCGTCATAATATGCATTAAGTTTTTCGAGTTCCATAGCATTTATATATTCATATTGCATATATTTAAAAAATATTGAATACATTTTATTCTATTGTAGGCCCCGATTGCACAATAGCGAGCGGGGCTCATTGCAACGAAGAGGCTGAACGATGCCAGTGTACATTCGATGGAATTTCCCCCAATTGCTGTATGTACACTTATTACGTTGCGTATGATACTAAGATCTATTTCCGAATTGCCAGCATTATTGTGTTAATTGTAAGAACGTAAAATACGTTTACTGTGATTTGTGACATTTTCTTATGATCGTTTTAAAACAAGTCATAAGAAAAAAAAATAGAACAAAAGAATTGTATCGCAGTATTCACTACATATACTTAAATATGCTATGCACTTAAACGTGAAACACTCGACAGGTTTTCTCTATTATAGATGCGTTTATATATTTGGAAATTGTATCTTTGTTATACTGTGTCGGGATAATACTGTCTCATGCAGTTTTATGACATAATTGTGTGTCTTGTTTGAGCGCCATTTAACAATATTTTTGATTGCCGGATTGTGATTTCATTATGTTTAACTTCAAATACAACACAGATAAAATGTGAAACAAAGGGTAAAACTGAAATAAATAGAACATTAGTTAAGTGTAAAATAAATACAGGCAAGAAAAAGTTAAGCCCTCGATAAGGCTTATCTATAAGAGAAGGACCCGTATTCACCAAACCATTCTTAGACTTAAGAATAAAGAATAGATTTAGAACGAAAAGAACGTCAAGCGTTCGAATATATACAGGCTTCTACAGGTGATAATGTCATTAACAAAATGTTCGACATGAAGAATGATGTATATAGAAAGAGGCATTTAATGCCAAGTTTGACTCAAAATTAAAGCAACTCTCAAATATTTCAATTTAAAGAATATTCTTATTTTCTTAGACTCAAGTCTAAGAACAGGTTGGTGAATACGAGCCATGTTTTAATATACTGAATGTGTTTGTGATTTTCATCTAAAAAATGAAGAATAATTATGAAATTAAATTAACTTTTAACAAGTCGATTAATTTCCAAACGACGTTTTAAGTTTTGAATCTACAGACGTTAATTTAAATAGTCTATACACTTGTCTAGATATTTAAGAATTAGACAAATAACCGGTTTACAACTCATCGTCTGTAAAATACAACGAACACTTCAACGTCGGCGTATGCATGATTATGCATGCTGTACAACACAACATATAAAATCAACTTGGTGAAATCCTAAGAACGCTAACAGGGTGGGGATCGAACGCGGGGCCTCATGATCGCTAGGCGGACACCATATCCACTACGCCACATCGACCTTAAGTGCTATATTAGAATTTAAGTTTACATCAATATACGTTATACTTTGACTCTCTTTAACTCTGTTTTATACCTAAGGTCTGAAACACTGCACGTATGGACAGTTGTGCAGCAAATCTGGAGACTGCGTCCCAGTCATCCCTGTCGACCCAGTCAGTAAGTACTACATGTATTACACTAGGATGCTTTAAAAATTATGACACAAGTCGTTATCGTTAATAATCAATGTACGCCTATACAGAAAAAAGAGAGTTATTTAACTATTGCCTTCTTTAGGTTTGACATCAGTAACTGATACAACTTTGAAGGTGATGACCGCTGATAACCTTTGCTTTATAATACCGGTACACCTGTACACCGGTAACGATAGCGAAAAAACTTTTTTCTCGTATTTTAATACCATACGACAAGTAGATCTTGTGTTAAGGAAGGGTCAACAATTATTACATAACTCTTAATAATTGATGAAACATGTATGTACAAACAACACAATCAAGAGTCATTGAATGTATATATTTATTATTCCTTTACTTCGACTAAACACCAGAAACTGATACCTTTTTGACTTCAATGAACTCTCATACCGTTGGTTTATAATACCGGTAACTCTAGCAAAATACCTTATTATTCGAAAACCAAAAAGCAATAACAACCATGTAATCAAACGGCACGCACAATGTCGGTCAATGAAATGCAACGATTGCAGTTTAATGCAAATACTGATAGTTCATATGTCATGTGATGTTGCATTTGTATTTGTCAGCTGAGTTTGTGCCGACAAATAAGCTCTTTTCTCCAAAGTCTACCTCATTTCTTGTTGGTGCTACTAATAAAGGTATATCGTTTGGACGCGCTATTCT
The DNA here is from genome assembly GCA_007657795.1 of Dreissena rostriformis. Lineage (NCBI taxonomy): Eukaryota > Metazoa > Mollusca > Bivalvia > Myida > Dreissenidae > Dreissena > Dreissena rostriformis. Next base: position 28,914 of record VMBQ01006668.1, on the reverse strand, counting down.
TGTGTTATAGTTGTATGTTTTAAATCAAACTATTAAAACGTTCTATTGACCTATGATCATTATTTAATGACAAATGTTTAATATTAGTTCAGCTTGAACCCAAGTGCTCGGATGGCACATGTGGTCGGATGGCGGGAAACCCCAGCCGGCAGGGTGAAGCAAAACGCAAGCGTCCTCCTTTCGTTCGTAAGAGGCCGGCCGAGAACATCGAATTGTCTGGAGACCCCACAACCATTTGTGTAGACGACGCGTTGTGATCGTTCCGGTGACAACGACGGTGGTCAACACATGGTTACGATTCTACTGTCCCGATAGCATCTTAATACGTTATGCTGAAGCCATTGCACGTGCTCTAGATTTCGTAAAACACATTTGGTATTGACTATCTCAAAAGTAAATGTTTAGAAAACCAAATGTATATTGCGTCAATTAAAGATACACGTTAAAAAACAACGTAAATCATCATTTTAAAATATAATAAGATACATTATATCTGACCTATGCAACATGCCCGTTCTTGTTGCATCAAACATTTTGATATAAAGACCGTACCAACAACATAGGCAATGAAGAGTCTTCCTTAACCTTTCTGCTTTCATACTGTACATACATACTTACATATAGAGATATACTTAGTATGTATTTTTAGACAGATAACTATAATATTGAAAAATATACCAAAAACAATTATATTACTATTACTATCATGTATTGTTCTACACTCTTAAACATGCACACACTGCTTTGTATAAAACTATCATAATCATGTGCCTTATAGAATGAATTGTGTTATTTGGTTTAGTGGAAAGTATTATTGTTATTACAACAATTGTTCATATTTAAACCTAATATATGTTACAAAAAACAGTATATTTGATATGTTGTTTTACTTAATAAGCTTTATCACAATTTAACGTAGTTACACATATTTTATTACATATTAACTATCGACATATATTAAAACAGTAAAACAATATTTATTCATATATGTATTGTTGCAATTGAACGTATTATTGTTTTGTAAAATCATGACTATTTGCTTTGTAAACATTGTACGCTTACTTTGTCCACTCTGGCTTTTGGCCTTCTGGATGTATTGTTCAATAAACGTGTATATTATTGTATTTGACTGTATGCGGAAGTAGTTTTGTAATACGTGAGCCTGTAAACAGTAGAATATATTTACAGATGCATATATTAAAATTGTACACATTCTCTGTTAATCAATTTTTTAGTTCGCTGTTACCATGATTTATTATATTGATGTATTTCCATTGTATGTGTTAAACTTCATTCTTATAAAACGTCATCATAGCAGTACGTTTGTTTGTACTTTATAAGTTCGTTATAAGTATACGCCTATACATATATAATCATATAAATTCCTAATTATACTTATTATATACTGATATTCAGATCAATCGTAATTCCTTAATTGACAACACAATATTGCAATAATCCCTTGTTTTTTATAATGTTACCGTAAGCTAGTATTATACGAAATAAAACGGATGATTAAAGCTGATGTCACCTAATTTGAGCTGTTGGATGGCTAGCGACGGTTTTAATAGCATCTGTATGTGCTTTGTTGACGTTATTCCAAGGACAATATGGATAATAAGTTTAATGCGAAACTAAATACAATTTTTTATTTTGAGAATGGTATATACGTATTTTATAAAAAATCACTCTCGTAAACATAGTAATAATACCTGACATTGCTTTTTATTAGATGCATTACTGTAAAATGCCACAAACTGTAAACCGTTATAACTTAAAAGGCAGAAAACAGTATCAAATATAATGGTGACATCCTTAACTCAGAATTACTCAAAATTGTTCGGACCGATTTGGCCCAATGGCACACAAACGTAAGTTAGAATAAGAGACGAATCACTAGTAAATCCACATCCTGAATTCCTAAGGCCTGAACATACGAAACTTCATCAACATCATTCTAACTATCAGTGTGACGCCACCAACGTAACTATCTGGTCAAATCAAGTACGTATGGACAGAAGGCGTTTAAATCGTAACCATAACAATCTGGAAGTAACTCGAATCATAGAAGAAACTCTTCAACAAACCCAATTTTGCTGATACCGGAAGTAAAACTAAATCTCCCTTACATCATCAAATGTCTATCGCGTCGCAACATGTTGCAAATTGCACTTTTGGCAATAAAGAATGAACCGTGAAAACGCATAGGTATTTGTTTTTATCAAGTTGCACAATTTATATATATCATGTTAAGATAAAAGTAATGTCCTGTTGCTAAAAACGAGAAGCGCACAACTTTGATGTACTCTTTACAATAAAACAGACAACAAACATATGTTTTAATTGATGGTCATCTATTGGTATAAGATATAAATACCTGTATCTATTTAGCTAAACAAAACCTCATATAGGCCAAACCAGTTGTGATATATTGAAAACCAAACGAAAAAGATCCTTTAAGCGATTTATCTTTCATAAGACCGACGCTTTTCATTCAACGCATTAATGCATGTTAACCCATTTATGCCTAGCGTCTAGAAAACAGGCCTTGGCAAACATCGTAGACCCAGATGAGACGCCGCATGATGCGGCGTCTCATCAGGGTCTACGCCTGTTTTCTTAAAGGAATTTATGAAAGAAATATTCTAAATATAGAAATAAATATACTAGACATCCCTAATTTTGGCAACAAATTGATCCAATTTAGAAGGATGGGAGAGTCAACTAGGCATAAATGGGTTAATAACGAAATGCTACAAGTATATCCGTATCCTAGATTGTGTTATGTGTTGCAATAATAATTATGATTGATACCATGACTAATTAACAAGACGCATTTTAGATAAATGATATGCATAATTAGAGCGAAGGTGTAATTATTGTAGTATATGTATTTCTTACTAAAGTAATCACACTGTGTCTGGGCCCTTTTGCATATCAATGGCATTCGTGTTTAAGCATTCATTTATAATTTCAAAAAGAAAAACTAATGTATTCCCACATATCACAACTTTAATTTAACAGTGTAGAATGAAGCTATTATGTTAAGATGATAGTGAATTATCATTTAAAAATAAGAACAATATTACATTGTATGTCTGATTTATAACTCGTGAGTTCAAGCTCAAACATATCTTGAGGCTTGATATTTATGACAGATACAATTTCGAAACCCTTATATTACCCTCATGTTTATATAAAATATACGTTTATTAATTATTCAAATCAAATAGCTGGTAACATACTTCCATAATCAACATCAGGGACAACACAGAAAAATTCATTACAATGTTTACCTAAAGATATGGCGAGCGCATGTGATACATTTCTATATAAATAAAATACGAATGTCAATTAACATCATGAAATACAAATCTGCAAAAGTTATTTACAAAAGGTAATCGAAGACATATAGGATCTGACATGAGTTGTCATATCATACCATATTTTATTAAACAAGTTCACGAATTTTGTTTGTAAGCGAGCCTTTGGCGAGCTCACTAAAGAATTTCCTGGACGAGTTTAATAAAATATGGTATGATATGACAACGAGTGTCAGATCTTTTTTATCACATGCTTTTAAACTAAATAAAATACATCTTAATTGACCAAAAAATTGCTGATAGATCTAAAAGCTGTTTACTATCGTGACGTCATTTCATGTTGAAGACGTCATTTCACCAAAATAAAGCCATGCGATTGGTTAGTTATTGATTCTGTAACCAATGAAAACGCTTAAAAATGTTGTATTACACATTTGTAATATAACAAAATACGTAATGTCTGTATTACATTGAAAAAAAAGGTATAGCATGTGATAAAAATATATATAATTATAATGATTGATTATTCAAGTCAACAGCTTGTAAGAGCGTAGGATGTTATGAGCCCATTTGTCATCTCCTTGACGAAACGACACATTTCATTGGATAATACAAGTATGTGTAAGCTATTTGATTTGTAAATATTAATATGCGAAGCAACTAAAAAAGAACAGTTTACTGATTTGATGCACGTTTAATTGGTGAACACAAGTTGACGTGAATGTTTCGATTTACACTAGCTTATAACTTTAATCAACCAAAATAACTTAAATTAAGATCGTTTTGTCTAGCAAGACGACAATTACGACCAATTTTTGAACACTGCTACTTGAAAAAAGAATCTTAATCACTTCAATACGAAATACCGTTGGGGCCATCGTGGTTACACATTAAAATCCAGAGGGCGACAATGCGATAGTGCGATATTACGATGGCGACAATGCGATTGTACGATGGCGACAATGCGATAGTACGATAGCGACAATGCGTCAAAGCGATGGTACGATGGCGACAATGCGATAGTCATAGGCATTGTCGCCATCGTACTATCGCACTGTCGCCATCGTATTGTCGCACTGTCGCATTCTCGTCATCGTACTGTCGCATTGTCGCATTGTCGCCATCGTAATATCGCACTGTCGCCATCGTATTATCGCACTGTCGTCATCTTTATATCGCACTATGACATAGTCGCATTGTCGCCACCGTACTATCGCATTGTCGACTATCGCCTTCCGGTACACAAAATATTCTTATTACAGAAACAAAATAGATGACTTTATAAAGATGTTCTTTTAAAGAGGTTACAGTTATAATGAAATCAAATTCGTATTAAGTTGTATAATGGGTATTGATGTAAGGTATGACGAACTGTAAAGTATTTTTAAAAGTGGCTCCATCTAGGAAAAAAATACGATGTGCGCATGTGTACCGGAAGGCGATAGACGACAATGCTACAGTACGATGACGACAATGCGACAGTGCGACAATACGATGGCGACAGTGCGATAGTTTGATAGCGACAATGCGATAATACGATGACGACAGTACGATAACGCGATAGTTCGATGGCGACAATGCGATGATACGATGGCGACAGTACGATATGACTATCGTATTGTCGCCATCGTACTATCGCACTATCGCATTGTCGCCCCCTGGATTTTAATGTGTAACCACGATGGCCCTAACGGTATTCCGTACTTCAATACATGATATAGATCTTACACTTATCCCACAGTACATTATACAAATGTATCTCTCCTCCGGTTAATTGATTTCGATTTCAATAGTTTGTTTGTTGTTGTTTATTTATGGAAAATATATAGCCATCAAATACAATGGGAGCTTGTATATACTTATTATGTTTAACAACAACAGCCGCATTTGCAAGCACGAAACGTCTCACACGCCGCATAACTATGTTAAATGCAATATGAATAATGTCAAAACATAATTCATTAAAGACCTAACATACATACCTGTATATCAATAAAAGTCAAGATGTATGACAAATATAAACGTATATAATAAATAAACGTTTATACTACAAAACACGTGGCAGTGGTAACTGTTCCAATGGCAATAAGCTATTTATGTGAATTGTTTTGATTACACGCGACTTATCTTCTATTTCAACCCTAATTACAGGTATGAGAGGGGAGGACTTGTCAATAATCCGATATACTTGTTCGCTCCAGATATCAGAAAGCTTAATTTTGCATTTCAACCCGAAGTGTTTTTTTTTATGAGGAATCTGTCACTTGAGGCAAATCGTTTCCCGCACTCCATGTTTGTAGTAGTTCTTTGCTTTGTCGCAACCATGTTAAGATACAATATTGGCCAATGTATAGGCTTCCTGCATTTGGTTTCGATTTGTCGCGTGAAATCTGTGGGATAAGAGCCACTTACATATTGTCCATAGAGACCTTAATTATACTGCATCACATGCTCGACAAAACATAAGTAAATAACATGTAAAGTGCATATGAACTTGTGGAATGTACAATATATACATGGACTAAGGAAGGATTGAATGATTTCCAGTCGCTCTTCTGTTCATTGGAAATCGTTCGGAATATTCGAAAAAAAAAGACGCGAATGACCTAATCGTACGAGCGTGCGTGCGTGTGTGCGTATGTTTAGGGTTATGAGATTTAGCAAAGTATGATTTGCGTAATATAATTTAATAGTAACGAATATCAAATTGCATTTTAAAATTTGAAATTTCATTTATTTATACAACATGTTATATTACTATATATTCCGTTGCGAACATTGTATGTATAAGTATTAGAACGTTAGTGAGGTGCGGTTTATATTGCAGTGACAACGCAGGGTTGTTTTTGTAGTATCCCAATTAGCTGCAGCATACAAGTATTAAATTGAACCGTATTATTCTTATAATTAAATAATATTGAAAAAGTGAGTCAGTTACACATTTAAACATTATATAACAAGTACTCGTCATATACACGTTGAACAACAAAATCGGAGGTAAAGACAATGACAAATAATGTAATTGCGGAAATGTGAAATCACTTTTCATCACTTCAAGGTAATTATTTTAGGCAAGTGACATTGACAAAACACAAGAACAATCGAAACTTTATAATAATTGAAAGATCTGTGCTAAAGATTGTTTAATGGTGTACGTCCGTCAAGAACATATGTCAACATATAAAATCTGTGAAAATAATTGTTACCATTCTTTAAGCCATAGTTATTACTCAAACTTCATGAAACTGTGTCAGGATTTTTATTTTCAAAATATCTAGGAAAGGTAATAGTGTACGTCATGTATGTCGAAAGCCCGGTTCACTTGGTCAAATCTTAGGAATTTGACTTGATAAAAGTTAGTGAAGTGTTTGACAGTGTTTAGGGCAAGTGTAAAAACAAGTTTACCAGCTCAAATGTTATAAAACATGTGTAGCGCTATAGAAGCTACATGTATGACTCAATCTGGATTTACCTGGTCAGAATATTTAGCTTGACAATATCTATGCCAAATTTGAATCTGTGTTATACGCGTCTTAAACCTTAGGTAACCAGGTTATACACTCTGTCCGAACGTTTATCCTGACAGTAAAACTGTAATTCCATCATGTAAGCCACATATATGCCTCAATCTTGACGAAACCTGGTCATGTTTGGGCTTTAGGGCCACCATGGCCGTCTCTTTAATATAAAAAAAGTATACGTTTCGTCTCGGAGACTCTCCAACTATCAAACACCATCAAGTGTCGTTTCTGTCCTTTCAACGTTGATTTACAAACACTCAGACATTCTTTCCAAAAGTAATTAATTATGCTCATAACGTGTGAAAGATAAGAGATAAAAGTTCTCCGAGGTCGATTGTTAATTATATAAAGATACATATTGGAGCTTTAGGATAACGGCAGTGCTGAGTGCGTCGCTTATGAACATGAAACTTCTGTGCGCGGTTACATTTTCTGTAGTTGGTACGTACATTCTCGCACGATTAATCATGAATAACATGTTGATCTTAAATAAAATATTCGATGTTCTAGTTTCATTTGATGCTGATTTGTATAACAATAAAATAAACAACATATTTTGTATAAATATGACTTCATACATATATATTTTTGTTTACGGTAATGGTGTACATTTTGACTATGTGACTGACAGTTTTCATAAATGAATTTTACCATCTTGAATGTTTAAACCTCACATAGACTTTATTGCAACTGTTTTGAATTGATAAATTTCCGTTTGTACATGCTATTATACTACATATATACTATATTATACTACATGTATTAAATCATATATATCATATTACGATGAATACGCATGCAACTTTAAAGCGGACAACGTTTTTTAACATTTGTATCAAAACTAGCATTACCAATTACATAGTGATTGCAGTAAAATCGTGATCGTTCGATTGTAGCACTTTGTGACGCAGTGTGTCCAAATGGCTGGCTGAGATACGAGCACTCCTGTTACCATGTTGGACACACAGCCTACAACTTTCTGGATTCGCAGGTAACAGTATGACAAACAACATAGTTCAAGTCACTCGTAGGCGTTGATGGTATTCGTACCATATGTGATTCTGTATTATAACGTTTAACTCTAAACGACAGCATGTACGGCTCCTTTTCAGACGTTAATAACTTATTTGCCAAATGGTAGCGGTGATGTGCTATACTATCGTCTTTTATAATAGATAGCATGCTGGATAACCAGTATTTTATGAACGCAAATATGAAGAATCACAACTTGTTCCTTTATTGATTGCATGAGGTCTCCACAGTTTGGTTAAACGTCATTTTGTGAAGAAGATCCGATGCGATATGTGCATATTAACATATTTTAATGTGTACGCCATTCAAAGTTGTATTTATTTTAATTTTTTTCATTTACATATTTAGAGATACTGTGAACAGTACGGCGCTTCGCTTGTAAACCTCGAGACCAAAGATGAGAGCGATTTTCTCAGAGGATTTTTGATGCTCATGAGTGGTAAGAAAGAAAGACTATTTGTGTCGTGTTCTGAGAAAACTGGACAAAATGCATGTGCGTAAATTGTCATCCCATATTAGCCTGTGCAGTCCGCACAGGCTAATCAGGGACGACAATTTCCGCTGTTATGGAATATTTCGTTTAAATGATGTATCTTCTTAGCGAAAATCCAGTTTAGGCGGAAAGCGTCGTCCCTGATTAGCCTGAACGGACTGCACAGGCTAATCTGGGATGACACTTTACGCACATGCGTTTTGTCCAGTTTTCTCAGAACACGACACATTTTACACGATGTCGAACGTAAAAAAATTGTAATACTCGGCTCACAAACTACTCATTTACTGTCATATATAAGAAATATTGCGGTTATATTTTCACAATATGCGAAATCAAAAGAAGGTTTGTATACAATATTTGAAGAGCAATATCCTCGAACATGTATAAATTAATCATTTACGCTTTAAAAATAAAACACAATAAAACATCACCTGCACCAGCAGGAGAAAAGCCTTATTTCAGAATTTACAAAACCAGGTCTCTTTTAATTCACGGAAAGACGACTGGTCACAACATTTTGTTTATTTTTAAACATTAAACGTACTGCGTAAGGATAATACTTATTGAATGTTGAATGTGTGCAATTAGACCAACGGCACTGGATTGGACTATCCGACGGGACAAACGAACATATCTGGACCTGGTATCCTTCGGAAAAGCGTGCTGAATATACAGACTGGGACCGCGATCAACCAAACGGCGGAACTGGGGCTAACTGCGCTGCCATTGTTGCCTCACACAACTACCATTGGGTTGATCAGCCGTGTAATCGCCTGTTCCAGCCAGTCTGTGAACTCGTGTATGCATTTTGTTTAGCTTATGGTTAGTTCACACCATCGGCAATCGCCGCGCTTTAAATCAGCGAGCAAAGCGCCGTCATTTTTGTTTACTTTTCCAAAAATATCACGATCTCTTACGCTCTGATAAGCTCTGATACGCTCTGATACGAATTAATATCCGCTTTGGGGACGAATATTTCCCGACTTGTTACGATTCCTCACGCTTTGATCCCGCTTTGATCCCGCTTTGTTACGCTTGAAATCACGCTTTGATAAGCATTATTACGCTTTAAAACGCTTTGATGCGATTATGACGCTTTAAATCAGGCTCTGATACGAATATCAAGCTCTGTTTTGCATTTTTTCGCTCTGTTACGTATTGGACAATGTCGAGATCGCCGCTTTTTATGCCGCTTTTGATCCAGCGACTATATAAAGATGCAGCAGATCCACAAAATCATTGAATCTTTGACTCAAGAACACGATGACCGAACAACAAGATCCAGAAGTTCCAGATGTACCAGAGAATGATCTATCTAAAGACTTGACGTTTGTCTCCCTGTTGTATAACTATATCCTAGCCCTTGAGGCGGATGAGAGGGAGGAAGAACAGCAAAGACAAGGGGAGGTTGACCTACCAGCATGAGGGAGAAGACCATTTATCAGAAGCTGCTGGACCAGGCCATGGCTCACTGAAGAAAGAAGACAGCAATATGGTCATTACACTAGCTTCCTGGACACACCACTCAGATTAGAAGACCCTGCTGCCTTCAGAAACTTCACCAGATTAAACCCTGAGGTGTTCGATGATAACATGGAAAGAGTGTCACCAGTCATCCAGAAGCAGCAGACTAACTACAGGCACCCCCTGTCAGCTGGCCTCAAGCTGGCAATCACCTTGAGACATCTGGCCACTGGGTACAACTACAGGTCACTGGCATATGGATTCAGATGTGGTATCTCCACCATATCAGAGCTGATTCCATAAGTGTGCATGGCCATTGTACAGGCGTATAAAGATGAGGTTTTCAACACACCCACCACCCCTGAAGCATGTAGACACCTTTCCCAGCAGTATGAACAGAGGTGGAATGTCCCCCATGTAGTTGGTGCCTTGGATGTAAAGCACATAGCCATCAAGAAGCCCGCAAACACAGGCAGTCTCTACCACAACTACAAAGGGTTCTTCTCCATACCAATGCTAACCCTTGTAGATGCAGAATACAAGTTCATCTGGATTGAGCTGGGAGGTAAAGGTACATGTCTGAATCCCAGATATTCACAGACTCTGAGCTCTTTGAATGCATAGACGATGGACCCATAGGGCTGTACCCCCCCAAGAATGGTGTCCTAGATTTACCAGTGGCAGCTTCCACAATCACAGTGGTCGAGCAGGAGATGCCATGTCAACAGCCCACCAGTGTCTGGGGCTCCCAAGACTATCATTACATGAGCAGCCAGTACCCTGCACTGTAACCACAACCATCATCACAACCATCAATGAGCTCCACCAACATCCTGGACCTGGACACGCAGGCAGCTAGAGCCATGACACCCCTAGCAAGGTTATCACCTTCACTAACAGCTACCAGATCCCAAGGTTATAATGCTGCTGCTACAGACAAGACCACAGAATCCCTGAACCAGAGTGACTTTGTGAGCACTGCCATGACCACTGCAGGGATACCCACCAGGCCACCATCTGCTGTGACCCATCTGGGAACTCCTCAACCTCCACCTGAAGATGATATTTGAATTACCTATGACATTTGAATTACCTATAAACGACATGATACTGTAATTGACCCGATATTGTGCAACAATTTATATTATGTGGATAGTTGACTTCGCCATGGACATCTTTTGATTTGTAAACAGTGATACTATTAGTGTTTGTTTTTGTTTGGTTCAGTTTGTTGCTTTTTGTACATATTGGTAATATGTTTCTTCATAATAAAACTAATAAAAGAGAATATGTTACATTTAAAAGAATGCCTTTTATTTTCAAATAGAATAAAAAATACAAGACAGATATTTATTGAAAATTATTTAAACAATACAAAATACACAAAATCATGTATGGCACATATGTAAGTTTTCAATTCTATAACTAGATGTCTTTAAATTTTCAATCCTAATTTACAATAACAATATTATCTGATTTTTCATTGGAAAAATATAAAGTCTTTATTTAAATTAATGACAAGCAGATGAAATACATATAATAAAACAATAACATGAATAATTATAACATCTTCCAAAG
>VMBQ01006668.1:0-15000 GCA_007657795.1 Dreissena rostriformis | reverse complement strand
CTTATTATTTAGTGGTAACTAAAAACGAATAGGTACCTTTACTTATGTTTTAAGGTTCCTACCAAAGACATAGCAGGAATGTATAAGTTTTTTCCCAGCTTCTTGCTTTTTTTTATCTTTAAGCTGTTTGGCCGTTAAATATATGTGTAATTAATCAATCATTATCATTTGATATACAATGTACGATCATAATTTATTTTACTAGAATAATGCGTTGTGTTTTAGTATTATAACACGTGTGAACAAAGTATTAACTAAGCGGTTTAATTTTTATATTTCAGCGACGACCAAGCAGTAATTGTTGGATAAGCCCAATAAGCCGAAGTTTTACGTGAAATGTACTGGAACTCAATAATGTTACATTAAACGATAACAAAGTCTGTTTCAACTTTTTAACCATAAAAATACAATATCACATTAAAAAACTTCCTCACCTAAAAAAAGCAAAATGTTTAATACAAGCATACGGCCGTATTGAAGAAACAGGAAACAAAGAAACATAGAGAACAAAAATAAAGATTGGCGTTTGTATAAGCACGAATAAAAATTATCCGAAGGAATGTGGATTAAATGTGTATGGTGACAGACAAGTATTTCGCAAGTTAAAAATACGGATGTATTGAAAGCTCTGGATATATAAAATTAATAACTTTTTTTTTTACCGAAGTACGCCCAGAAGAAATACCTTAAGCTTGTCGCGTATACGTTTTCATAATCTGTGAAAATATGTATGCTTTGATAGTTTAGAACAAATTAACTGAATAACACATAAGCAGAAATGCTTTGGTATATATAACGCATGATTTCATCAGTAGTATAAGTACAAGAATTAGTATCACTGTAAGTACTTATATTTATACTAGTAAATATTATGTGCTATCGCACACAAAATTGTTCAAAATCTAATCAAACCGAAGTAAGAGGATAGACAGTTTATATCGGAAGAAAATATAAAACGTCAAAGTTTCATCAAGTATAAACGACCGTTTAAAATAAGGTGCGTCAATGACAGACCACATGATTGCACTAGTTTTCGCTTAAACTTATTGTGATCGTTACATGTATAACTGCTTGCTTATCACGGTTATAATATACACGATGTATAAACAAAGGAAATTATGGGGCATTATTTCAGATAAGGAATCGTGTCTTCAACGTTGTTTCATTTTGTTAACTTTTCCCTCAGGCAATTGACGACATAAACGTAATAGACCAATGTGAAATAGAGGTAACAGACGAACGTTAAATTGAGGTAACAAACATACGTGAAATAGAGGTAATAAACGAGCGTAAAATAGAGGTAACAAACGAGCGTAAAATAGAGGTAACAAACGGGCGTAAAATAGAGGTAACAAACGAGCGTAAAAAAGAGGTAACAAACGAACGTAAAATAGAGGTAACAGACGAACGTAAAATAGAGGTAACAGACGAACGTAAAATAGAGGTAACAAACGAACGTTAAATAGAGGTAACAGACGAACGTAAAATAGAGGTAACAGACGAACGTAAAATATAGATAACAGACGAACGTAAAATGTGATGAATAACTCGGTGGGTTTACAATGCATACACAAGTCCGATGAAGTGCTCATTGAGATTTTATTTCGCTATTTATCAGGTTCACACAGTATTCTTATCAACAACATACATTCAGTAATATTCAGGTTCGTAATATAGTTCAAGTCCAATAATCAAACATACGGCGGGCGGCATGGTCCTTACGAGCCTGGCCCGCGATTCACAAGTAAATGAATCCGATGTCTATCCTAGCTGTACTGTATGTGAACTGTGAGTATATGAAAACACAGTCCTCTTTTATATTAAATGGTTGATACTGGTTTTAGAAGTTACAACTAACGTATGTCGCTCTTGGTTATAAAAACCCTGTGACCCACAATAAATGCACGTGTCTCATGAATATCATAATTTTGTGTCAACTTCAAAATAAAATATAAAACTATTCGTAGATAAATATATGGATCATATGAATTGTATGTTAATTTTGACAATGAATGGATTATAAAAGCAATCACAAATTTATTTAAATAAAACTTATGAGTATAATAGATCGGTCAATTTTATAATCAAAGCTTTTTGTTCGAATTCATAATTTATAAACATTTTATCAATAGATTGAATTATCAAAGTTGATACACAAACAAACATGACTTTGATATCTTTACTAATTTTTTGTCATATATATATTTACCAGTTACGTAACATAGAGGTAACGTACGAACGTAAAATAGAGGTAATAGACGATCGTAAATAGCGTAATCATGATAATTATTATTAGTAGTATTATTAGTATTATTATTGCATATTGGTAGTGCTAGTATTAGTGATAGTAGTCATGTAATTTAAGACTGAATAAATGGACACTTGATGAACAAAATGCTCATTTCCAGTTATTTGTATCTAACATGCAAGGTCATTATCAAGAGGCACAGAGTATGTGGTTTGTGGCGGGTAGAAGCATCGAACAATCCAAAACAAAGTGTGTGTTTTCCAATCATATTTGGAAACGCCAAAAGGAATAAAATTAATCGCTTTGACCAGTCATTTGATTTTGTCAATCGTGTTTTTGGTCAGCATTCGATACACAAGTTTCCAAAAAATAGTTAAGTTTAAATTACATTTGCTAAAAGACGCAAGGACAAAACATTGAATTAAGGTTCGCATTGAATTTGTCATTGGGGTAAGCGTGTCATTAATTAATGTTGTTTGATGGATCATTTTAAATGTAGCGAGTTTCGGAAGGGGACGCATGACATACACAATCCATAGATGTGTATTATCCAGTTATGAACGTCGACCAAATTAGTCACATGACGGAAATACCTATGCAAAGAAAATAACAACAAATATTACAAACTGATCAAAGCATGTGATACTATGAAATATAAATGAAATGAATATCAAATTAATTAACATATCGTAATATAATTCAATTAAAGGTTTTATCAAAATCAACACTTTTTAACTCATCAGAAAGGAATACAAGTCGACTATTAATAATGTTACGTCCAAGAATTCATAATGAAATATAACATTTCCTTTTAATGAACAATGATAATTTTGCATCGAAGCAGTTAATGATCATGATTAGACACAACAACGATTGCATCAGCCTTCATGGGTGAATGAACACTAGGCAGAGGATATTTTATTAAAAGGGAGATAATAAATTGACCTTTACTACATAAAGATCAAAAGTGTTATCAATCTAATCTACAGTTTCAGTTGTAATCGATTTTTACATTATTTCAATTGTGTTGCACGTGTAAGTGTTTATGTTTTACGATTTCTTCCGTTGATTTGTTGTTCAATGGTAATCACCGTTTGCTTAGACTGAATATGGACACGTCATTTTTTTCGGTGGAAGTCATGCGGTCTGATTCTTTTCAGATATAAAAAATGTGTCGTGTTCTGAGAAAACTGGGCAAAATGCATGTGCGTAAATTGTCATCCCAGATTAGCCTGTGCAGTCCGTACAGGCTAATCAGGGATGACACTTTCCGCTTTTATGACATTTTGCGTTTAGATAAAGTATCTTCTTAGCAAAAATCTAATTTAGGCGGAGAGTGTCGTCCCTGATTATCCTGTGCGGACTGCACAGGCTAATCTGGGACGACACTTTACGCACAAGCATTATGCCCAGTTTTCTCAGAACGCGACTCATTTTACACGATGTCGAACGTACAAAAATTGTAGTACTCGGCGTATTTTATTTAAAAATTATACGTACTGGCGAATGATAATTATTAATTTAAATATGTGCACACAGACCAAAGACACTGGATTGGACTATCCGACGAGACAAATGAAGGTATCTGGACCTGGTATCCTTCGGAAAAGCGTGCGGAGTATACAGACTGGGATCGCGATCAGCCAAACGGCGGTTCTGGGGATAACTGCGGTGCCATTGTTGGCTCACGCAACTTCCATTGGGTTGATCAGCCGTGTAGTCACCTGTATCAGCCAGTCTGTGAACTCGTGTATGTATTTGTTTAGCTTTAGTAATGTTGGATGCGCGCATGTTGCATCATTGCGCTTAGCCCTTGTATATATTGCTTACGGTTTAGTATGGCGTACGGTCAAGGTTTAAAATCGAATTCTGAGTAAGTAGATACATATTAAAAATATTAAGTACCTTCATACTAATTGTACTTGTACTTATATTTTGACGTTCTTACCAAAGACATAGCAGGAATGTATACGTGTTTGACTAGCTTCTTGCTTTTTTACCTTTAAGCTGTTTGGCCGATAAATATATTTGTAATTAATCAATCGCATTTGATATACAATGTACGATCATAATTTATTTAATTAAAATAATGCGTTGTGTTGTAGTATTATAACACATGTGAACAAAGTAAGCGGTTTAATTTTTATATTTCAGCGACGAACAAGCAGTAATTGTTGGATAAGCCCAATAAGCCGAAGTTTTACACTGGATCTCAATAATGTTACATTAAACGATAACAAAGTCTGTTTCAACTTTTTAACAATAAAAATGCAATACATAAACAAATATAATTAACAAGGTTATCACATTAAAAACTTCCTCACATAAAAAAAGCAAAATGTTTAATACAAGCATACGGCCGTATTGAAGAAACAGGAAACAAAGAAACATTGAGAACACAAATAAAGATGGGCGTTTGTATAAGCATGAATAAACATTATCCGAAGGAACGTGGATAAAATGTTTAGGGTGAAAGACAAGTATTTTGCAAGTTAAAAATACTGATGTATTGAAAGCTCTGGATAAATGTAATAAGTAACTTTTTTTTCTTACCGAAGTACGCCATGAAGAAATACCGTAAGCTTGTCGCGTATACGTTTTCATAGTCTGTGAAATAATGTATGCTTTGACAGTTGAGAAAAAATGAACTGTATAACACACAAGCAGAAAGGCTTTGGTATATATAACGCATGATTTCATCAGTAGTATAAGTATAAGTGTTAGTATCACTTTTACTATTAATATTTATACCACTACTTATTATGTGCTATCGCACACAACATTATTCAAAATCGAATCAAACCGAAGTAAGAGGATAGACAGTTTATATCGGAAGAAAATATAAATTTGTCTGTTCCAGCAAATAAAAGTGTTTTGTCGATATACAAATACATGTAAATATCTCATTATAAACATCTATTACAAATACACAAAACGTCAAAGTTTCATCAAGTATAAACGACTGTTAAAAAATAAGGTGCGTCAATAACAGACCACATTACTGCACTAGTTTTCGCTTTAACTTATTGTGATCGTTACATGTATAACAGCTTGCTTATCTCGGTAATCATATACACGATGTATCAAAAAGGAAATTATGGGGCATTATTTCAGATAAGGAATCGTGTCTTCAACATTGTTTCATTTTGTTAACTTATCCCGTAGGCAATTGACGACATAAACGTAATAGACCAACGTGAAATAGAAGTAAAAGACGAACGTGAAATAGAGGTAACAGACGAACGTTAAATAGAGGTAACAAACGAACGTAAAATAGAGGTAACAAACGAACGTAAAATAGAGGTAACAAACGAACGTAAAATAGAGGTAAAAACGAACGTAAAATAGAGGTAACAGACGAACGTAACAAAGAGGTTATAAACGAACGTAAAAAAGAGGTAACAAACGAACGTAAAATAGAGGTAACAAACGAACGTAAAATAGATGTGATGCATAACTCGTTGGGCGACAATGCATACACAAGTCCGATGGCGTGCTCATTGAGATTTTATTTTGCTATTTAACAGGTCCACACAATATTCTTATCAACAAGATACATTCAGTAATATTGCAGGTTCGTAAACTAGTTCAAGTCCAATAATCAAACATACGGCGGGCGGCATGACCCTTACGGGCCTGACCCGCGATTCACAAGTAAATGAATCCGATGTCTATCCTAGCTGTACTCTATGTGAACTGTCGGTATATGAATACACATTACTCTTTTATATTAAATGATTCTTTTCAGATATGAAAAGTCGGAACAGGCCGATGTGATCATATGTTGATCGCCTGATACGAATGACGGGCCGCTCTTGACGTCAAATTGTTTCTATTTAAAGTAACGATATGTAATATAGGCCTACACATGTGTGGATATAAATTTCATAGCTTTTTTAAGTATTGCTTAGCAAATTATGTGAAAGCTTAAAGGACCATTTCGCTGATTATTAGCTGTTTCTTTCAAATATATACGCAAATCATATACCGCTTACATGTAACTCAAGTGTTTTAAAATGGAAAGGAAAAAACATGCCACTATTGTGTACATTTCATTTGCTTTTGTGGAATATACGATATCTACTAAACGTCAGAATACAGTTGCAACGGTTTTATTGTTGGACAAAGTGTGTTCGTAGCTCTACAGTCGAGTTGTTTTGAATGTATTGCTTTGTCATAATGTTATCCGACTCGTATGAATCCACTACAGACCTACTAAACCTTGCAACTTCATGTTCACTTGAGAAAGAAAAATTTATTCGGTCACCTCTTAATTGAGTCAATGTTTAAAGTAGAAACATCATACAGTTGAGCCTCGCTCAGTGAAAATGGGGTTTAATGCGTGTGCTTAAAGTGTCGTCCCAGATTAGCCTGTGCTGTCCGCACAGGCAAATCAGGGACGACACTTTCTGCTTTTATGATATTTTTCGTTTAAAGAACGTTTCTTCTTATCCAAAATCTAGTCTATGCGGACATAGCTGTTCCTGACTGCAAAGGCTAATCTTGGGCGACACTTGCATTTAACCCCCTTTTTATAGAGTGAGGCTCAATTATATTTAAACTTTTACTCCGTCTTTTGTTATTTCGGGTTATGGACATTTACGGATAAACATTTAATATGTATTATCTTCATTCTCTGAAGAATACTCAATAATGACAATGTATTATGAAAAACATCACCAGTTTTGTATGTAAAGGCAAACTTTGATTCGTTTAAATTCAAAGTCATTGAGTTTAACGTGTTAGAAGGCCGACGCTTTCCTTATCAGTGCAGCAAGACTCGGTCAACATAATAACACGTTATGTGCAGCGGTATATTCGCACTCTCTCCATATGGTAAATACATAATGATTGAAACGTATTGGACCGGATTCATCATGCTCTTGGGTTTAGGTAAAGTCATTTTGTATTTTACATGGAGTTGGAGCTTAATTAAGTTTCTTTTTTTTCTTTTTTTTATTTGGAGCTTATGTTTCTACCTGTAAACGATCTTGTCAAATATATTTCAAAATATGAAAACATGATTTATATTATACTTAAATAAACGTTTAAAAGAAATTGCTCAAGAAGATTATTACTTTTATACAATCGCAAATAATTTTAGTTTGTACAGAAGAAAACTATTCCAGACACCGGTTTGCGTTTTTTATATCAGGGTACAGTAAACTAAATAATTGAAATGTGAAAGTGCTATATCCTCTGACAACAATCTTTTGGGGGAGATGTTTTCAGTTACTGCCACTCGTTTGTTCATTCTTTTCTCGACCCGTATGCAGGGAAAGCATTGATGTTCATCAAGAAATCACGGTAATGTTTAAAGATTTAACCCATTTATGCATAGTGGACTCTCCCATCCTTATAAATTGGATCAATTTATTTCCAAAATTAGGGGTGTCTAACATCTCACTAGATAATCTACTAAGTCGGGCCACCGAAAACTATAAGAAAAACGATATCAACAAATGGACACAGGGCCTCGAAACCCAGCTGAAACTAAGAACCTATCGACAAATAAAACATCAGTATATGTGCGAAAATTACGTAACAATGTGCCTTCCAAAACNTCAACGTTGTTTCATTTTGTTAACTTTTCCCTCAGGCAATTGACGACATAAACGTAATACACCAACGTGAAATAGAGGTAACAGACGAACGTAAAATAGAGGTAACAAACGAACGTAAAATAGATGTAACAAACGTACGCAAAATAGAGGTAACAAACGAACGTAAAATAGAGGTAACAAACGAACGTAAAATAGAGGTAAGAAACGAACGTAAAATAGCGGTAACAAACGAACGTAAAATAGATGTAACAAACGAACGAAAAATAGAGGTAACAGACGAACGTAAAATAGAGGTTACAAACGAACGTATAACGGAGGTAACAGACCAACGTAAAATAGAGGTAACAGACCAACGTAAAATAGACGTAACAGACCAACGTAACATAGAGTTAACAAACGAACATAAAATAGATGTTATGCACAATTCGATGGGTTTACAATGCATACAAAATTCCGATGAAGTGCTCATTGACATTTTATTTTGCTATTTAACAGGTCCACACAATATTCTTATCAACAAGATACATTCAGTAATATTCAGGTTTGTAAAATAGTTCAAGTCCAATAATCACACATACAGCGGGCGGCATGACCCTTTCGGGCCTCACCCGCGATTCACAAGTAAATGAATTCAATGTCTTGTCTATCCTAGTTGTTCTCTATGTGAACTGTCTTTATATGAAAACACAGTTATCTTGTATAGTAAATGGTTAAAACTGGTTTTAGTAATTAAAACTGACCTATGTCGCTCTTGGATATAAGAACCCTGTGGCCCACAATAAATGCACGTGTCTCATGAATATCATATTTTGTTATAAAATCGGTCAATTTCGTAATAATAAATATACTGTTAGTATATAAAACTATTCATAGATAAATATATGAATCATATAAATTGGATGTTACATTTTGACTATGAATGGATTATTGAAGCAATCACAAATTTATTTAAATAAAACTAATGTGTATAATACATCAGTCAATTTCATAATCAAAGCTTTTTTATTCAGGATCTATAAACATGTTATCAATAGATTGAATTATCAAAGTCGATACACAAACAAACACGACTTTAATGACTTTACTTGTTTTTTGTCATATGTATTTACCCGTTACGTGACAAAGAGGTAACGTACGAACGTAACATAGAGGTAATAGACGAGCGTAAATAGCGTAATAATGATAATAATTATTAGTAGTACTATTATTATGATAGCATATTGGTAGTGAAAGTATATGTGATATTAGTCATGTAATTTAAGACTGACTTAATGGACACTTGATGACAGAATGCTCATTGCCAGTTATTTGTATCTAACATGCAAGGTCATTATGAAGAGGCAGAGAATATGTGGTTTGTGCCAGGTAGAAGAAAGTAAAATATGCCTGTCGAAAACCTTCTCATTCCCGGCACCAACCGTGTTAATATGTATCCAGTTTTAACTTAATTACATATTGAAAGCACTTAGGTCCAAAAAGCTTATAATAATACGTTGAGGACAATTCTCTGGATTTCAGAAGAACCTTTCGGACGTGTTTGTGTTTTTTTACCGTAAAAAATATGTTAAGAATCGAACAATTCAAAACATAGTGTGTGTTTTCCATTCATATTTGGAAACGCCAAAAGGAATACAATTTATCGCTTGGACCAGTCATTTCATTTTATCAATCGTGTTTTTGGTCAGCATTCGATACAAACGTTTCCACAATAATAGTTGAGTTTAAATTACATTTGTTATAGGACGGAAGGACAGAACATTGATAAAGTTTCGCATTGAATTTGTCATTGACTTTAGCGTGTCATTAATTAATGTTGTTTGATGGATCATTTTAAATGTAGCGAGTTTCGGAAGGGGACGCATTACATGCACAATCCATAGATGTGTAGTATCTATTATGAACGTCGACCAATTTAGTTACATGACGGAAATACCTATACAAAGAAAATAACAACAAATATTTCAAACTGATCAAAGCATGTGATACTATGAAATATAAATGAAATAAATATCAAATTAATTAACATATCGTAATATAATTCAATTAAAGCTTTTATCAAAATCAACACTAGTTTAACTCATCAGAAAGGAATACAAGTCGACTATTAATAATGTTACGTCCAAGAATTCATAATGAAATATAACATTTCCTTTTAATGAACAATGAGAATTTTGCATCGGAGCAGTTAATGATCATGATTTGACACAACAACGATTGCATCAGCCTTCATGGGTGAATAAACACTAGGCAGAGGATATTTTATTAAAAGGGAGATAATAAATTGACCTTTACTACATAAAGATCAAACGTGTTATCAATCTAATCTACAGTTTCAGTTGTAATCGATGTTTACATTATGTCAATTGTGTTGCACGTGTAAGTGTTTATGTTTTACGATTTCTTCCGTTGATTTGTAGTCAATGGTAATCACCGTTTGCTTAGACTGAATATGGACACGTCATTTGTTCGGTGGAAGTCATGCGGTCTGATTCTTTTCAGATATAAAAAAATATGTCGTGTTCTGAGAAAACTGGGCATAGTGCATGTGCGTAAAGTGTCATCCCAGATTAGCCTTGCAGTTCGCACAGGCTAATCAGGGATGACACTTTCCGCTTTTATGACATTTTGCGTTTAGATAAAGTATCTTCTTAGCAAAAATCTAATTTAGGCGGAAAGTGTCGTCCCTTATTAGCCTATGCGGACTGCACAGGCTAATCTGGGACGACACTTTACGCACAAGCATTATGCCCAGTTTTCTCAGAATACGACACATATCGGCACAGGCCGATGCGATCATATGTTGATCGCCTAAACTGAATGACGACCCGCTCGTGACGTCAAATTGTTACTATTCAAAGTAACGATATGTAATATAGGTCTACAAATGTGTGGATATAAATTTCATAGATTTGTTAAGTATTGCTTAGCAAATTTATAAAGGCTTAAATGACCATTTCGCTGATTATTAGCTGTGTCCTTCAAATATAAACGCAAATCATACACCGCTTAACTCAAGTGTTTTAAATGGAAAGGAAAAAAAAACATGTCTATATTGTGTACGTTTCAATGCTATTGTGGAATATACGGTATCTACTAAACGTTAGAATACAGTTGCAACGGTTTTATTGGTGTGTGTAAGTAGCTCTACAGTAGAGTTGTTTTGAATTTACATTAATACCTTGACATTATGTTATCCGACGCGTATGAATCCACTACTAACCTACTAAACCTGGCTACTTCATGTTCACTTGAGATAGGCACATTTAATCGGTCACCTCTTAATTGAGTCAGTGTTTAAAGTAGAAACATCATTCAGTTGACCCTCACTCAGTGAAAATGGGGTTTAATGCGTGTGCGTAAAGTGTCGTCCAAGATTAGCCCGTGCTGTCCGCACAGGCAAATCAGGGACGACACTTTCTGCTGTTATGATATTTTTAAGAGAGTATATTCTAAGCTAAAATCTAGTTCATGCGGACTGCACAGGCTAATCTGGGGCGACACTATACGAACTTGCATTAAACCCCCATTTTACAGAGCGAGGCTCAATTATATTTTAACTTATACTCCGTCTTATGTTATTTCCTATTATGGACATTTACCGATTAACATTTAATATTTCTTATCTTCTTTCTATGAAGAATTATAAATAATGACAACGTATTATGAAAAACATCACCAGTTGTGTATGTTGAGGAAAACTTTGATTTGTTTAAATTTAAAGTCGTTGACTTTAACGTGATAGAAAACCGACGCGTGTACATTATCAGTGCAGCAAGACTCGGTCAACATATAAACACGTTATGTGCAGCTGTATATTCGCATTCTCTCACTAAGGTAACTCCATAATGGTAGAAACGTATTTGAAAGGATTCATCTTGCTGTGGGGTTTAGGTAAAGTCATTTTGTATTTTACATGGAGTTGGAACTTATGTTTCTTTCTTTTTAAATATATTTCAAATATGAAAACATGATTAATATTATACTTAAATAAACGTTGAAAAGAAATTGCTCAAACAAATAATAACTTTTAAACAATCGCATTTTTTTATATAGTTTTTACAGTAGAAAACTATTCCAGACACCGGTTTGCTTTTTTTATATTGCAGTACAGTAGACTAAATAATTGAGATGTGAAAGTGCGATATTCTCTAACTAAAATTTTATGGATTTACTGGAGGGGGGGGGNGGGGGGGGGGGGGGGGGAGATGTTTTCAGTAACTGCAACTCGTTTGTTTATTCTTTTTTCGACCTGTATGCAGGAAAAGCAGGTAACAATTTTATTCATCTACAGTCAACATATCAGTCGCAATTTTAATCGGAAATATTGAACTACAAACCAGTTTACACTCTTTGCTAGAAATAACTACGACTAAAATAGTTAAGATACTTTTTTTTCAATTCTATTAAATAAGCAAAGACTTTATTGCTTCCCGTGTTTTACAGCCCTTGTCAGCGCAGAGTGTCCGGACGGATGGACAATATATGCACGCTCTTGCTACCTCTTCGGACACACACCATATTCCTTCCATGAGTCACAGGTTTTACGAAACATTACATATGAATTGCGTCTGCTGGGCTCATATACACCATCCAATTCGTAGATTTGAGTATACCAAATTAAGAATCCTCTTCTTACTGTTGTGTTCTTAAAATCTAATAGAGTTTAATATGGCACGGAATTAAAGACCCCTGACAACAAAATTCTTATTTGGGAACAATTGGTTAATGACTTAAACAATATTGGTAACATGTGTTGATTTAAATACTGAACACATTTTTCGTTGTCCTACGCCAATCCTTATTTATTAAGTACAAAAAAGGGCTGGTGAATACGGCCCTGATCTTACACTTTCATGACGACTAACATCTTGCTCAACGCTATCTACACTAGGTTTTTATTGCAAATCCAACTTCATTTAAGGAACATGGGCCATTATATACAAAATGAAGATTTTTTTTTACACACATATCTTAAATATAACAAATACAATTATGTTAGTTCTGATAATACTTTAGAAACAATTGTCATGTTCATTTACACAGAAAGAAAGAACAATGAATTGTTTCTGAATGCTCGTGGACCGACTGGATTGTAGTGTCAGGCATTGCTCCAGGCGGCTTAAGCAAAGCGCCGCCGCGATGCCTGGACTTTAAAATCATTATCGGCTCGGCGCTTGATTTTTCCAATATGTGTCATATGCGGTTTGAATTGTATGATCTTGTTAATACCTTTTCATTGCACACACATGAATTCCATTTCGTATTTCAGAGTTTCTGTGTTCATTTTGGGGCATCTCTTGTCAACGTTGAATCGGACGCAGAGAACACGTTCATACGTGGGGAATTGATGACTCTTAAAGGTATATTTTTGCACTATAGATCTGTCTCGCATGTGCACCCCTATCTTGCACATGCATATGAGTCTCGATTTGTGAAAAAGATGGTTTAATGCATTTGCGTTTAGTGTCGTCCCAGTTTAGCCTGTTCAGTCAGAGACGACTCTTTCCGTCTAAACTGCATTTCTGCTAAGAAGAGACTTTTAAACGAACACTATCATAAAAACGTAAAGTGTCGTCCCTGTTTAGCCTGTGCGGACTGCACAGGCTAATGTCGGACGACACTTTACGCACATGCATCAAACCTTTTCATCACAGAGCGAGGCTCATATATGTGGCGTGTTCTGAAAAAAAATGGGCAAAATGCATGTGCGTAAAGTGTCATCCCAGATAAGCCTGTGCAGTCCGCACAGGCTAATCCGGGACGACACTTTCCGCCTAAATTGGATTTTCGCTAAGAAGAAACATCATTTAAACGAAAATGACAATTTACGCACAAGCATTTTGCCCAGTTTTCTCAGAACACGACACATATAGTTACATATCATTTCCATAATATTTATAAAGTGATTTGAAATGTGTTTAAAAACAACATCTTATCAACTTACGTTTGGATAATTTGCTTCGTTCGTACTGCAGGCTAATCTGAGAGGACACCTTGCGCACATGCATAAAACCCCCTTTTCATTGAGCGAAGCTTATATAATATTTCCCATTATGTCAAACTCCACGACATGGGATTTGCGTCTTAATATCATAGTTTCCATTATGTCAAGCGCCACGACACTGGATTGGTCTCACGGACGAGGTGAACGAAGGTGTCTGGGCACTCTACCCGTCCGAAGAAGTTGCCTCGTTCTTAGATTGGAGCCATGACCCTGTTTGGCCACAACCCAACGACGGCCTTAATGCAAACTGTGTCGCCTACTTCGATGATCACGACTACCACTGGGTTGATGAACCGTGCAACAACCATTTCAATCCAATTTGCAAAAAGCCGTACGTTGATATATATAATATAGGTAAAGTGTCGCCCCAGATAAGCCTGTGCAGTCCGAGCAGTCTAATTAGGGGCGACGCTCTCATCCTAAACTGGGTTTTCATCAAAAAGAGTCTTCCTTCAAACAAAAAATACAATGCAAGCGGAAAGTGTCGTCACTAATAAGCCTGTGCGGACTACACAAGCTATTCTGGGACGAAACTTTACGCACATGCATTAAACCCCCTGTTCACAGAGCGAGACTCATATATATTTTTGTAGTCAGTAAATACATGCGCGAATATGATAAACACGACGGCATGACATAGCAAATCCAGCATTATTGCATTCATAGCATGCGCGCTATCAATAAGCTAACGCATTGGCATCATTTATGTCGAATGTTTTTTTTATACAGATTATCATTGGGATTTGTATTACATATAACCCTAATAAAGAATAAAAACTTAGAAGTGCAATATTGTGGGGACGAAACAAAGGACTGCGTTCTTGTATTTTAGTATTTATATGTTCTTTGTTATGTTTCAGGGTCAATAGAGATGCTCCTAATATTGTTGGATAGTGCAGACTGTACCAGCAATGGACTCGTCGCCGTTTCCCATGGATTCCCTATAACAAAATTGAATGTGTTATTGTCGTTGTATGTATTTTCTTTAATCAACAGCACAACAATTTAAGGGTACAAAGCTATGAATAACATAGAGTTTTTAACACATATGCAATATTTAATTTAAAAAATCCAAACATAGTATTTCATATCAACAAATCTATGATTATATTTTACACAACGAAGGATTGGTCCATTTTAGTATTCATTTCATGGAGGTAGTTGCCCTGTAAATAATTAACAAT
>VMBQ01006667.1:14791-48332 GCA_007657795.1 Dreissena rostriformis | reverse complement strand
AGATGAGCTTGTCCGGGCCATAGCTATGTTGTTCATTGTGAGACTTTGAAATCAATTGGCACATTTGTTTGCAATCATGCGAAGGTGTGTTGCGCGAAAGAATTACGTCTATATCTCCAAGGTCAAGGTCACACTTTGAGGTCAAAAATGGCCATAAATGAGCTTGTCCGGGCCATAACTATGTGGTTCATCAAGGGATTTTAAAATCATTTGGCACATTTGTTCACCATCATTGGACAGTGTGTTGCGCGAAAGAATTACGTCAATATCTCCAAGGTCAAGGTCACACTTTGATGTCAAAGGTTAAAAATGTCCATAAATGAGCTTGTCCGGGCCATAGCTATGTTGTTCATTGTGAGGCTTTGAAATCAATTGGCACATTTGTTCACCATCATTGGACGGTGTGTCGCGCGAAAGAATTACGTCAATATCTCAAAGGTCAAGGTCACACATGAGTTCAAAGGTAAAAAATAGCCATAGTTGAGCTTGTCCAGGCCATTACTATGTCGTTCATTGTGGGATTTTGAAATCAATTGGCACATTTGTTAACCATTATTGGACGGTGTGTTGCGCGATAAAATTACGTCGATATCTCCAAGGTCAAGGTCACACTTTGAGTTCAAAGGTCAAAAATGGCCATAAATAAGCTTGTCTGGGCCATAACTATGTCATTCATTGTGAGATTTTAATATTACTCTCCACATTAATTTTGTTCACAGGCATTGGATGGCGTATCATGCCAAAGAATTCAAGATTTCAAAGGTCAAAATGGCCATAAATGATAATGGCATAATAATTCTTAAAAATTGCCATAAATAAGCTTCTCTTGTTTTGTGAGACAGCATGCAAAATATTCTGTGTCAATGCAGCATGTGGGGGTATACGTCACGTCAGTGACAAAGCTCTAGTTAAATATGTAACTATTTCTGTATGGTGTATTGTACGCCTTTCCAATTGTATAAGTTGTTTGTTCTATGTGCTTTTCCAGAATACTAGGTTTGAAAAATATTTTAATGCATGGTTATCCATAAATTGAATATAGATTATTTTTCATAAAGATTTGCTTACATTGAAACTATTAATGTTCATCAAATGAAACACGTGTGAAAGAAACTTAGAAAATGAATACAATTACTTAACTAGATGAATGACAGATGTGGGTGCACATTATTTTCGCTTCGTCATAAAATGTATCATAACAATGTCTTGTACCATGTTAAGTAAGATTGAGTTTTGTTTAATTACTGTTAATTACCAGTTCTGTTTGCGTAATATTAAATATTCATTTTAGCGTGTGTATCAGCATGCAAATGCATGTTTGGAAACATTAAATCATTTTGCACTGCATCCTGTTGAATTTTGTGCATTTATTGGGGCTCCAAATCGAGTGTGGTCTTACAATTTACCTAAGGACAAGTTATCTTCAGGTGTACAGCTTCTTCAAATTGTATTATCTGAAATCGACCACTTTGATTATTTTTTACACTGCATAAGAATACAAATGTTAATTATAAAGTTCATAATTTAAACTTCTTGCTTGTGCTGTGGAATTTGTTTTGTTTGTATGCATTTTTTTTCTCATTTTCATGGATCCTTTGTTTGATATTTTTGGGGCAAAGGTGTTTTTCTCTAACGATTCAAGTGTCAATTTATAAAATTGCAGTATTAATTTAATTAACTTGTGATACATCCTTTTGACTTAATTTTATCACACTGCTTTAAATGTTATATATGTCCGTGCATCTATAGCGTCTTTAATATTGGGAGGTAGAAACGAGGCATTTGATACAGCATATGCCAAGCAATCGGGAGATCTCATGAAGCATTTCAAAGAGTTCCTTATAGACACAAGTGGTCTACCGAGAAAACAAACTCACGTTGGTCTATATACAACTTTGTTCTTCTATGCAATCACGCAAATAATTCGAATTGGTTAAAACTAAATATAAAATGTTGTGTCAGTGAGTACAAATATGTCCTGTATACATGTACTGTCAATGTCGTCGTTTAAGTTGTTTTCAGATTAATAACGAACACTGGATAATGTTGCAATGTTGTTATTTATTTTCAAGTGCCATCATCAAATAAAATATATCTTAACGTTGTTGTTGTTCTTAGACTAACATAAATGGATACAAATTTGAGACATTTAAAACAGAAGCGGAAATTAGCATGTGATATGGAGCATTGTTGAACGGTACTCTTCAATATAGGAGTGTTTGAAAAACTTTCTTAATGAACTAGATACTTTCAAGTCAAAAATCTTTATTATATCCAGCCAAGTTGCTAAAATCAACGTTTGCATTTTGTTTGGCGAAGCTGTTCAACCCAGCTTTTCGCCTTAAATTACCTTTTACATAACGCAAGCAGACTCGAATGAATACACTTTATTTATTTCATTGGCTGATTTGAGCATCCTAAAGAACATTGGAAACATCACCGAGTCTTTTTAGAATAAGATGTAGCATTGTTCATTGAAAGGAGATGCGGACTACTTTCTGCATGTTCAGACGAAACATTTTGGCCAGGTTACAATTACGCATTGCCGATATATTCCATTCCCAAGACTCAGGGTAAGTAAATCGTCAGAGAAGACAGAATGTACTATCAATAAACTCATTTTGCTGATAACACATTATATCAAATAATACGAATTGTAGGGAAAGAAATGAATGAAAACCTATCGGTAAATGTCATTTGTCTGTCTTGTTTTTGATACAAAAATGGTTCCATTATACAAACATGAAAACAGAATAGTCGTTCTGACGTAAAAAGTTCGATGCTGTTCTACGATACAATTTTTTTAAACGTGCAATTTAATAATGGTTATTATGGTGCATCAGCGGCAAAGTCTGATGAATTTGACCAAATTAGAATAATGCGTAATAAAACAAAATACAAATCGGTTGAAAGTGTAATAGTACTTAATTTTTTTTCATAAAGATCGTGTGAAAATGTGAATATTTGGTGGCAGGAGCAAATATAATTTATATTATTTAAAATTGACATCCTGATAACTTGAGTTACAGTCACATTCTCGTCGATTGTTTTGCCGATAGTCAGGCTAAATATATGCAAATGTCACATGGAACTTTTTTATGTGCAAAGTCGGTAAATATTTTTTATAATAAAAAGAACTGCTAATATGTACAATGACGAAATGGCAATTCTGATAATTAAAATAATATTGAACTATATTGGAGCGAAAACATATTTTACTATTTAATTCATCGAACATACAACTCCTAATTTGTTGAGTTACTAATCACGACGTCGATAAGGTGTTTGTGTCACAGCTACACCACTAGCAAAAAAAAAGATTTCCATTGCGTTTATGGTATGGTACTCTTCAGGTTTAGCCTTTCAAAGCAGACGGCATTCAACAACAGGCAAGTTTGATAAACAAACACGAACATTTCCCTTAAATTGTGACCATGATCATAGCGTTTCATAGAGAAGCGTTTCCATTCTAAATAAACATAAAATTGTAAAAGTATATTTATACACGGGGGTAAATGAGAGGTTTGGCTAGCCCTCAAGCCGGTTTAAAACTTTTTATTCTGTGCATTGACCGTTTCAAGGCAGCGTTCCCAGTTTTTATCTTTTTATGTTTATAGGTAATGTTCTGCTGTAAAATTAGTGAATACGGACAATAATTTCTCTCTTGATAAAGATTCTACATTAGAAATTTCTAGTAAAAACTAAATGTTCCTGCCTAAATACTTGTTATTGTGCAAAGAGGAGGTTTCTTCCTAGTCATGTGCGGGGAGCACGTTCATTAACTAATAAGCGCAAAAACTGAACGAAGCAGTTTATAGAAAAGCATTGGGATTATAAAAAATATATAATTTAACATGTTGCTGCACATACAACACTATTGTTGATATTGCATTTTTTATACATATGCTTGAAAAAAATTAGGATTAGTCAATATAGCTGACTGGTTTTGATTATAATTAACAATAGCTAAAATTGCCTATCACATATGTATTCCTGACCATTCAGATTCAAAGCGTATCAAAAATTCAGCTTTAAATATGCAATGCTTTAGTAAATCTAATTATTTTATAGTAAGGAAGCCGATGAATGTGACCAATTTATATAAAGATCATGTATGTGGCCTTTAGTGTTGTTACATTTAACATGATGACCTAGTTCTTTGACGCACGTTACCCAGATTCTAAGTTGTCCTAGAAAATGTCCAGTTAATAGTATCTTCAAATTGCATAAACATTGATTCATAAATGTGGCCTCTGTAATGGTCACAAGTTTTTTTTCTAAAATTTAACCTGATGGCCTAGTTTAAAAATTTACAAGGATTAAGAAAAATTTATTCATACCTGTGGCCTCTATAGTGGAAGCAAGGTTTTGTTAAAATATCACCTTGCTTGGGAGCACTTTACCGAGATTCAAACTCAGCCTATATGTTGTCCAGATAAACAATCTGACCGTGGTTTCATAAAGAATGATTGAACAGTTTGGCCATTATAGTGGTAACGAGCTACACATTGACCCACAGCCATATCAGCAAGAAAGTGATAAGCGTTTATTTCGCATTAATATTCGCTCTATTTATTTACTTTACTCGATACACAATTTCTTAGCAGGATAAAAAAGTACAGCTCCGCTATGAAATTCGTTTGGAGGAAAGTGGAGATAAAAAGCGAATATTTATACAAATTTAACGCTAATCATTTTCTTACTGAAATGGCTGGAATGTGAGCGACATTGAAAAATTAAACATTAGAAATTTAATGTATAAAACGGCGAAAAATACCTGTTTCTACACGGACGTCGCCATCTTGATCGTCACATGATTTTCCCCTCCATTGTGCTCACTTAAGCTTAAATTACGTATGGCAATAACTCTAAAAATAGGTCAGCGCGTTTATGGATCGTGTGCACTGCATATCCTCACAATAAGATATACCTACGTCCTACTATGAAGTTTCAAGTTGATACCTCTTTACATAATTTCAAAATATTGAACGGACAATATTTAAATACGTAAAATAAAACAAAGGGCAATACTGCTTTACCTATGCATGATTGATAGAGTTATAGTTATTGTGCCACGCTTATAACCGTGATCTTCCTTTCAAGATTCAAAGAGATACCTCTTTAAATATTAAATATATTCTTTGGAAAATTATTGGGATACTAAAGTCTATAACTAGGGGAGCAAGAGTGATGATTATTGTGCACTGAAACTTTCCTAAATGAGATTTATCTACATATTTTAAACTTTGTAGTTGACATCTCTTTAACTTTAACTTTAACAATTTAACTACAAACAATAACCAATTCCCATAGCCCTAAAAAGCAAGCATGAGTTTTGATTATTGTGCACGCACATCCCTTCAATGATATATACTTACCTATTAAGTTTGAATTTGATTCCTCTTTCAGGTTTCGAGATATTCTCAAGACAAAAGTTATGTTCTAACATTAACAGACAGCAATAATTTGTCAATGTACGTCAGTGTACTTGAAACTGCATCTCGTGAAAGATTATAGTTTACATACAGATATAGGTAATTGATAACATAATGAAAGGCCTTTTTGCTGAAAAACAAACACAGATATAACTTTCCAGATCTTTATTGGAGTTTATAACTGTTTGGCCAATACAACAGTGTCTCGCAGGAAAATGACATTATTCAGGAAGTTGGTACGGAACAAAATTTGACTTCTAAAGACATCACAAGGTGATGATGTTCTCCAACGGACAATTATCGACTTTTTCACATATCATTAGCACACATGTTTAACTAAATTTCATTAAGATTGGACGACAAATGTGACATCTAAAGTGTTCACAATGTTTTAATTAAGAAAGATAAGGACAACTGCCCTGCCGACTTCTGTAGTTTTTATAAGGTTTAATGTAAAGCTTGTAAGAAAAAATCGGTTGAGATAATTTAAGAACAAATGCTGTAAAATGCACTAAAGCCTTTCGAATAACAACCTTTTACTCTTTTGTTGCATAATCATTAAACTCTGATTTGAATGTTTTTTTTTTTTGTTTTTTTTTTTTTAAATTTTGATGCGTTTATTCGTTGACGGCTCAACTATGACTGCTGACATAGACGTCACATCAACATTGCATTTAGAAATAACAATAATAGAATTTGCTGTTGTGTTCCAGCCAATTTTCTTTGCAGATGCTTTAACATGATGGAACTGTGTCTTCGACGAGTTTGTGCAGATTTTTATTCCTATGTTCGTTTTCCCTTTATGTAGTTTATTGTTCCAAAAGTGTGTGTTTTCAACTCCGCTTAGACTGTTCCGCGAATGTCGCATGAACGTAACGTGAAGATTACTGTTAAGAAAATAATTTTGGCTTCGATCAGTTTCGGCTTAATTATGGTCCTTTGTATTTGTTTCACTGTGGAACATATTTTCCCCAAAATTGTGTAAACTAAAATTGCTTGATGCTTGGCGGATTTAAACCAGTTTCGGCAACATTATGGATATTTGTCTCTGTTTTTCACGGTATGACATTATAGTCCCCAAAAGTATGGATCATGATCTCCTTGTTTACTGCTTATGGGATTTTGTTAAGTGATGCGTTGATGAATGCATTGAAGTAATTTTGGCTGCGAAACTTTTCGGCAGAAATTATTTTGTTGTGGTTTTATCAACGGTGTAATCTACTGTGGATTTATTTGTGTCCAAACATGTGGCGGCGGAGAATCAGTGTCTGTGACACATTTTAGTTCAAATTTGTTTGGAGTATTTATTCTGCTCCCAAAGCAGATAGCGAACCGAGAAAGAAATGGAGAGAGGTGGATTCAACTTCATCCTTTATTCCTTCTATATATGGTAAAAACTGAAATACATCGAAAATACAAAAATTAAGGAACATATTTAATTAATTACTCGATAAGAAGTTTTCCAGTGAAATATTAAACATTATGACAATTTAAACATAAATCCTAAACATAAATACGTCACACATTCAATTAAATTCCTATTCTGAAAACTCTATATAAACAGTAATGAGAAATAGCTTTGCAAAGATTTTACAAAGAAACAATCTGGTACGAACCACGTGGGTACNTCTTCATATATCAGACGATATGTTGAGTTAAAAAAATCATTCGTTACACATGTTATTCGTTAAAAGATGAGGTTTTGCGCACTAGAACCACATTTCTTCCTTGAGTGTTATACTTACAGAAATGTAAAAATGCAGCAACACTTGTCAAGGTCCTATGCTTGGAATGTTTAGAACTTTATGGACATATGTACGGTTTTCAGATACTACTCAAGATTTCTCGTTCTAAATAGTTGTTGTTGCAGATTTATTACTCGATTTAAAACGTTATTTAACAAGGTATTGCTTCTATGTTGAATTTATGCTTAACAATATAAAATGCATCACTTAAATGATGTGTTCTCTCTAATGAATGTGTCCGAGTTCTGAACATTGAGTGATTGAGTCTGGAAAATAAATTGCATATGAGAATATCAAAGATTAACCATACACATTAGAGAAATACTATCTCACTAGATCTGACTAATGACGCATATAGTATAATATACAGTGCCCGGATAATTTGTCTGAATGTATATTGTTTACGTTTTTTTGAAAACTCTAACACAATTGGCAATGACCACTTGTTCGCATTGTTTGCCTGTACGTGTGAACTAAGCTAATGTAAAATCCTATCCATTTTCCATAAAAACAAGTATTTTTCACAGTAACAACTACTGAACATATACATTTATGTATACATTTTAAAATAATCCACATTCATCCGGTTGAAAAACACTCAAAAGTATTACAATACAAAAGCATTTCGTATGAACAACAGACACATCAAATCCTTAACATTAGCTGTCCGACACGGTATTTAATATTATTAGAAATATATGAACCGCGTAATGCGACAATGAGAGGTCAGTCCGGTCTGGAGCTACCCCGTCCGCTAATAAGTCGCGAAATGTTTCGTGGTTTCATTAGTGGACAGTATAGTGGATGTGCAGACTGGTTTGTAGCTACACTGACTGCATATGGCTTACGACCCATGTTTGCACGACGTGGCTCATATTTACATTTTTATTGATGTTTAAAATTATACTGGTGTATTTATTCACATGTGCCATGATTGCTGCAGTAATTCAGTTATTAATTAAACAAAAAGTTAAACAGCATTCCCATAACTGTCTGGAAATTAAATAAACAAGCGCACATGGAGTTGATTGCATCATTACATATTACATGGACATTGATACCATCCTGTTGCCAAGGTTACAAGTGCCACTAACTTCGCCCCTCGAACCCCATGTATCAGTCATAGCATCAAGAAATGTGTTTTCAACTGAAATTTCACCGCTTATTAGCTTAAATATTCATCGAACACTCCGAGCTGTCCTACTCATCCTAATGTTGGTGTCGGGGTCGCCGTGGCGGTCGGTATCCACCTCCGCGTCGGCAGCTGTGTACTGCTCTGGTTAAAGAAAACGTGCATCATCTCGATACCACGGTTTCGACCACAGGTATTCAATTAAAACGTTTGTTTGGTGACATTGTTTGAAATAACTGAAACTATCTATAATTCTCTCATATTTTTTAGCATGTTTTTCCCTTTTTGTACTTATAAATTTGCTTAAAGTAAAGTCAACTTCTCCATATCATTGTCCGTACCACAGGTATTCAATTGAAACTTCACACAAAGATCTAGAATAAGTGTGTGAGGTCACTAACCCAGTTTCGTAATTCTTACCTGCAATTTATCAGAATTACGCCTTCTGTTTGAACTTAGAAAATTATGGTTAACGTTTGCCTGTAACTAGTTCATATCTCTATATTAACTGCATATATAACTTTTATTATGCTATGCAACAAATCCACATTTATTCGAAGGTACCGTAAATATCCAAATAATTTGTCAAAATACATTAGTTACTGATCGATGTGTTCAATATTAATTTATGCCAAGGTATTAATAATATGGCTTTTAGTAAATGCACTGTCCATCCATATGTCCGTCTTCCCTTGTTTTGTCCGGTGAACTCATCCTACATATGCGACTTTCACCAAACTTTCACAAAGTGAGTACTCCCAAGTGCGAATATGTCATGAATTTTATACGCGGTTAAAAGATAAGTTAAATCACCTACAAAATTTCAGTTTCCTTAACAAACTTATCTTGTTTTAGGTAACTTTTTTTTTCTAACTGTTTTTAAAAGATTTTGATTCAATATTCAAAATCAGGAAATGTTCGTTAAATCCTGTGAATGCATGCGAACATGTTATCACAAACGCGTCGTGTTAAACTCAAAATAACTGACAATCCAAATCAAAAGGCGTTAATTCCAGTTACCGAAAGTTAATATGTAGCTTTCGGTACTGGGCACTTACTAGCATTTTTCCTGTTCAGTTAATAAAGTTATTATACGAAAGATTTGTTCACATAACAAGTGAACATGTCAATTTCTCAGAAAATATTCGAAATAACTTATTGGATAATTTAGTTGGAAAGATATGCCACCATATTGAGTAGATATGTGGACGACAGAAATATGCCACCATAAGTACATAATAAGAATTTATTCTTTAAATAAACTTTAATCGCACATTCAATAATATGTGTATACCAGCCCTTTTGGTGTACTAAACATTCTTCTGAATTACGATCAGTTTCAAAAGAACTTATACATTTAGATTTGTAACAACTAGGACCACAAAAGCCGATTTTTTTATTGAAAAGTCTTTCTTAAAAATATTACATCATAATCAAGTATATTAACATGAGCTTAATATTGGAATCCAATTATATCGACCAAATTTTAGAGTTCTTAAAATACTTCGCATTTTCACTGTGGATGCAACATTCATAAATTGATAATAATTTATTTCTTTTATAATTCTTTTGACGGTTTTTTAACTAGTGCAACACACGTAAGATTAATATTGCCTTCATCAATATATGGGCATTTGGGTTTGGTTGTTTTGTGTATTTTGATTTTGCTGTTTTCATTTATAAGATTTTGCAAAACATAATTCCGATAATGTGTGGCAGACAACAAGCCTTGTCAAGTTTCGCTTAGTTGCCGATCGTGTTTTCCGCACTCACGTTTATCTCGTTAATAGAACAATAACATTGTGATTCGTGGATTTCAATTAATCAATCACTTTATTGACAATGGGCTCGAAATGTTTCCAAAAGGCAATTAGGTATTTAGAGTGAACACACTTTGATCTACAATTATCTGAGTATGAAGTTCAGTCAAGAGGAAAGAGTTAAGTCTACGGATTTGTTTGGTTTAGCAGTTATAAGTTGCGATCAGGGTCAAGAAGCCTTAAATGTGAAAACCATGTTCACGCTTTAACATATGTTCAAATATATTAGTTCATGCATCGAACAATCTTTTAATTTACGGTAATATGATTTCATGTGTTTGATGTATTTTATTACCATGCTAATAACTAATTTTATTTTAATTGTGTAATTAAGTTTTCATAGGTAAGTCATCGTTAGATACAACTAAGAAGAAAGCAGAAGACCTTGACATAATGTAGATGCGGTAAAAGAAATCACAATTTAAAAAGAACCACAGACAAGAGTTAAGCGTACACATTTACCAAGTGGTGTGGATGAAGGGTATATAGAGATGCGTATTCAAAGTAAAAATATGGACTCATTGGCAGTAGCAAATGTTGTCATTCATTACGAGACAAACTGTGCAGAGGTAGAGATGGTGACTCCTGAAGGTAAGCACTTTTAAGCATAGGTGGCTTAGAATGGCAAAATGTGGAGATTAATTACTAAAACATTCTCTGTATGTACATGAGTTTAGTATGTTTTAGATTGTTTCTATAGCATGCATATGTGGTTAATGTGATTTTTAACGCAAGTATGTGAATTACACATGCATTCACATTGTCATAATGATGTAGATGGACCAGAATACATTTTAAAATAAGTGTGGAGTGATAAAAAGTGTATCTAGTTGTTACGAAAACTATAAGTTCTCACCTTATGTCTGAGGTCATTTTCAACCTGACTAAATGTATATTCTATCCAATGGTATGATAACAACGTATTAAGGTTTGAACTGACTTTTTTAAGAATGTAAATGATGACTGCAATTTAACTAGTTGCAATATATCTTGGTAGATGAAAATGCTCTTGTTCAAATGGGAACCTTTCACATGAAAGGAGCACACGAATTTGTTAAGTGGTAACAATTGACTAATGAACCCGAGGAGGAATTCACTGAGGATTCACATCCCAGTATTATTGTGACCGGATTTCCTGAAGAAACTGATGAAGAAGACATCACATCTTTTTTTGAAAAAAAAAAACAAATTTCAAAGATGTGGATGAAGTTGATGCACAATTCAACGACGATACTTTGTCTGCAATTATCACCTACATTTCTCTGAATTGTATGATTCATATTTTTAGCTCACCTGAGCATGAAGTACTCATGACGAGCTACTGTTGTCAGCCAATGTCAAGCATACGTCGTTGTGCGTTATCAAAATGTGGGTTGTTACCAGTCTTGAGGCCACATTTTAATACACTTGTGATAAAAGGGAGTATGCACGATTTATATGTATCTGTATATGGTACTAGAAATCAAATATTGCTTACTTCAGTAAATTTCTACACTGGCTGGTAAAAGCCGATGCCGACACATTTTCTCGTATTTGTTAGGAAACAAAATTGTGTCATTGTGTCGTATGAACGAATCTACACTGAAACTAAATTTAGATTCACATCGTAGATGCATGATATACATGCTAGCGAATTTGACTTTACAGACATTTTCGATTTCAGATTTAAATATCTGGCTTATTTCGCGTTTTTCGACACATGTTCTTCTTAACTTGTATTTTAATTTATATTGAAATATATGTATAATAAGTTTTTTTTACACATTTTATATAAATTCATAAATATTTGACAAAATCGTGCATACTCCCTTTAAACTTGGTTAGAATGTTTATCTGTACAGTATTTAGGCTGAGTTCAAATCTGGGTCACGAGCGTCCACAACTGGGCATTACGGAATTGTAATTAAATCACTAAAACAGTAATGGACCTGTTATGAATAATTTATACTTGTTAAAACAAATCTAAAAGGTTCCGAAAGAAATCATGCACATCAATCTCAACAGTCTCTCTCTCTCTCTCTTTCTCTCCCCCCCCTCTCTCTCTCTCTCTCTCGGGGATATTTCAACCGGATTTGAAAACTTGGTCAAGTGTTCGAATACCAATACAGAAAACATATTTTTTACGCAAATTCTGTTCTTGCATTTATAATTATTAAATACGATTAAAATATTATATACATATACATTATGTATGTGTGATACAAAAAATTTAATGAACACATCACTTAACAAATGATATACTATATCCACATGTAAATAATACTTGTTAGCGGTATATGATACTTGTATGAGTATAATGATACTTATTGTGCTAATTCAATCAGAAGTAAAGGTTAGTGTCGCTTAAACATATTTATTTTAGCTCGATTGCATCGGAAGCCTAAGGCTTATTGAAACGCTCTCGAGTCCGCTTCCTGGGACTAAGAACCAGTACTTGGTGTCTTTGGGGAAGATCGAAAGAACGCTCCCACAGTGGGGATCGAACCCACGACCTTCCGATCAATAGGCGGACACCACATCCACTACACCACGGCGACCCTGAAAGGTAAAGTAAAGGTTACAGTATGCTAAATAAAATGGATATGAATAGTCACACAGGAAATGAATAATCGCACATATTTATTGCATCATAATCACTTGCTGTTATCTAATTGCATCTAATGAAAGATTCCTTAACAAACGGCGTCTTTACCATCCTTCATAATCAAATTGCTCTTTCTACACTTTTCATTTTTATTTTGTGTAGTTCTTATTTCTGGCATATTCCATGTAAACATGTCTTAAAGCACACCTATGTATTGCGTAAATACTACTGAAAGGAGAGAAATTATATAGAAAAACTTCTATCGTGTCAATCCTTTTCTTATAATGATTGTATTGTGCATTATTGATGTACGCTGTGTTTGCCAAAAGAAATAAATATGTTTAAGCGAATCTCTTAATAATTAAAACGAAAGTAAAAGTGGAATTTTCAGACAGACTAAGCAAAGGCCAATACGATTGTAGTTTGTTAAGGTAATAAATTTGAAAGCCAATCAGAATGCATTTAACAAAGGTAGATTAAGTTTAAACGTCACATGAATCATTCAGTATTTGGACGTTGACCGCAAAGGAAGAAGATGTATATATTTTTTAAGCAATGACAAAATAGCATATGAAATAAGAATGACTTCAAAAGAGACAATTTTCCTAAAATGCATATGCCTACATGGCGTACGGGAACACATCGGGGCGGATGTACTTCAAAATGAAATTCAACAGCAACACAACGTTAATATTGTTCGCATCGAAGAGGTTACCGGGGCGGAAGCCAACAGAAAACTTAAACGATGGATTCTAGAACTAGAGGGCAAACTCTGTAAGCGTTCTGTGTTTTTCAACATATATTGACTGGGTTTTACACCCGGAGATTTGTATCTATTCTGTTGTTGTTTTTAATTTACGCCTCCCACTTTCGATTTCGAAATCGAAAGTAAAATACGCTGGAGTATAAATTTTGCGATTTTATTCATTATTTAAAAAATACATCACAAATATAATAATTTAGATACAGAAGCTCATTTGATGAAGGAAAATTAGAACACATTTCTTATTTACATGCTTTTTTTTTATTCCGGTCATTATTTGGAACATTGTATTTAGAAAATACCAACTGATGTTATAAAAATATTTAAGCCGAGTAACCTGAACAGATATTATTTTTCAATTACAGTTGGATCAAGGTAAAGTTCATTGTGACTCATAATAGAAAATATTTTTAAATTTATTTTATTTTCTGTAAAGGTAGGCTATATACAGACAAAGCCAGGGATTGCATTTAGTGCCTGCTAGGTCAGGATCACTGTTACAATATATATATATATGACAGAAGATTCCACTAAATAATTCTGATTTGATATATTGTGCTAAAATGTGGAGTGTAGCTAGAAAATGCAGACAATTTTTAGGATTGCACTATGTGCCAGTTAGGTCAAGGTGAAGTTCATTATATTTTTTCTTAAACAAAAGGAAAACAGTTCCCGCTCATGAACAATATATTAACGGAGATTTTGCGTTGAAGTTTGTGTGAAAATATCTCTTGAGATCGCATAGTTATATAAATTAAAGTAAATGAATTGGTAAAACAATGAAAATCTAGGTTATGTCATTGCCACATTTATTGTTCCAATCTTAAATTGTTGATTTCATTTGCATGTAACTATGTAAATAATATAGAATGATATTTGCCATAAAAAATGTATTCACATATCACATAACTGGCTGAAAATACATATTTTCTATCGAAGAAAAAGAATTGTTGAGCGGGCTAATTTATATTGAATGAAAACAAACATCTCAAAGAAAAATGCATTACATTACATAAATATTAAGAAATACCGTTTTTGTTTTATAAAGTCTGTACAACCGATAAAACAAATGGTACTTTTTATGTTCTGATTTGACAGCAATATTAAAAACTAAAAATACCACACTATTTGGAATAATAATTAAAAATTAAGAATTACCCACATAATGTTGTTTTCAAAATACCAAAAATCCGCTCACCTGTATTCAAAACCTATGAAATAATTCACACAGTTTGAATAAATATAATGGTTGTTGATGGTATTATACCATGCTACCTTGGAAGAAACCAAAACAAAACCATTCAAATTAAATAACAACTAGATTTACAACTACAATTCTGACATGCCTACAAATCCGAAATAGTGTGTCTTAAGAACAGTGTTGGTGTTAAAGTACGACATCCAATTGTTTTTTTTTGTATGTTATATTTGCTTATCAAAATTTCAGGGGACAAGATACCAATTTTAACTATGAACAGTATCCAGATTAAGTTTGCAAATCCAGATTATTTGCAAACTTATTATTTTTTATTTATTGAACAATTGTAATGAAATTTTGCATATTTGTAGGGGGCAATGAGTACATACATATAATTGAAAATAAAAGAGTCAAAACGTTTTTAGAAAGTAAAGTTATTTGATGATAAAGTTGCCATCCCCCATGGGAGCCCAATGGGGTTTTGGCTCCTCCGTTAAGAATTGCAATTCTCCCACGGGAGTTTTTTTTTCAGACGGGAGAATTCTTCCCAATATTTTACAAAAAATGTAATTTAAATATTATGCTTTGTTTTCTGTTACAAATACACATGCTTAAGTCATAATTGTAAAAAATATGTACTTTAATAAGAAAATAAAGTGTTTGTAGATTTTCTTCCCCCGCGGGGTTTTGACGGGGGCTCCCGTCAAACTCCCCTTTCCATTAAACCCCCGCGGGGTTTTGACAGGGGCCCCCGTCAATCTCCCATGGGGGTTTATTGAAAATGGGAGGTTGACGGGGGCCTCCCGTCTTACTCCCATTTACAAAGAAACCACATGGGAGTATGACGGGAGCCCCCAAATAACTTAAATACAAATAAAACACCTTTTTGATTAATCATATATGTATGTTAAATTCAAAATAAGGTAAACATCAATGTAATCAATAAAATACAATATCAATTTTACACATTTTCCAGCTTCCTAAATTATATATATTGCTTTCTAGAGCTACTGTGTTTTAGCTTTTAAGTTCGCCTATTATTTATTTTTTCAAATATTAATTGATTTTCAATAATAATGTACTTTACAATATACTATATTATATATATACAGTACGTATATTGACTCATTTCATGGCCTTCACACCAGAAATGAAACAAAAATTTGTCCATATAGAATTACATTGTTGTTAAACAATATGTTTTAGCTAAGGCCACACCAAATTGATCTGTTGGTCGTCGGATTTGCCGCACCTATTTTTTCAAAATGGAGAAAAAAACACTTTTTTTTACCTCGCAGAAACGAGTTTGACGCTGAATACGAATGCCAAATATAGTGTTTCGTAACCTTTTTAATTGATAACTGCAGACGCTCAAAAATTCAATCGAGACGACCAGAACAAAATGGCTTCATGTTTCGCTGTCGTGACCGTTGTAACAAATTGCGGTAATAAGTTGCTGCAGCCAACCCGTATAAATATAAACACATCAGCTACGTTCAGTCACTCAACTTCAGTGACTTATTTGAATTTGTTTGTTCACGTTCGTACATGCAACTATCAGCAGATACCGTTGAAGCATGTTCAATTTCAAACAACATCGTCATCGGGAAATATGACGTAAGATTTGTTCTGCATTTTCTTCATTAAATAGGCATATAGACGTTATTTCCCTATATGTAGGCAAATGTTTCCTATAACATCATTTTAAGTGAACGAAAAATAAACATACAATCATTAAAGGCTGGTTCTAAAAGTGGCACAGGGACAATGTTTTATAAGTATTAAAATACATGGTTGACGGAACATGTTTGACAGCCAGGTCCGTTTATTTCTGAAACATCAAATAAGTTCTTTGTAATGTATACATTTATTTCAGAAAAATACAATACCGTTCTAGCCATGGATATGCCCCTTTTAAAATAAGGTAGAGGCAATTGATTATATGCATGGCCTTTGTCCGACTGTCTGTCATTATTTGGAAGTATACAAAGGTGAAACTAGCTTTAGACTTGTGTTCTACATTTAAAAGTTTAAGTGCTGAAACCTAATTTTAGTGCATTTTTGTTTGAAAAGTATGTATAAAACTCATAGATATAGTATTGCATGTTTGTACATAGATTCTTTTCTTTGTATAAGAATTGATTTGAATGTAAAATATAGCTGTTAAACCTGTATCTCTTGTTAATGCAAAAAAATTCTATCGAAATGTGTTTTTTTTATTCTTCGCTCTGCGCTCGCTCAAGAATTTTCCTGTTTTCATTTTTTTTTATTTTTTCGCTCGCCTCTTCAACTTTTTTTTTAAATCCGTAGACCAACAGATCAATTTGGTGTGGCCTTATGCTATATGGTAGCCATATGCTTTCTTTAATTAACATTGAAAAGTTTATGTTAAAATCTGTTTATCTACAGTAACAGTGGTCAAATCATTGGCTTGCAATAAATTGAATATTTGAAGGTCACGAAAATATGTGACAACCAGATTGTTTTTTAACTTGTCAAGATCGTTGAACCATCCTCATGCGAGTACCAGTCCTTGCTGCTCTGACAAATGTTTGTTCACGATTCATGTTAAAATTCATCATGTTTGTGTACGAACATGTTGTCACAGTTCAAAAATACCTGCACATAAAATTGGCAATTACTGGAAAAAGTTTGGATTGAATCATAGGGACCCGGCACAGTGTTGGGATTTCATAAAAAAACAATTCTAGAAAAAAAACAACATATGATATATAATATATATATCGACAGTTTTCGCTAGGTAGGACATAACCCCGCACTCCGATCTAACCATAACCCTTCGTTTAAATGGGTACTTACAAACAATACTATCACAATTTATCGTGTTTAGGGGTAAGTTGTTTATTTAACTCATTAACTAATCGGAGCAAATTATCAGCTACATTTGTTCGAGTGGACAGAAACCAACGCGTTTATCTTGTAATCTAAAAGTGGTCAGTTAAAAAATTATTCTAGGGCGATTAACTGAATTTCTTGTAAAACTTGGTTGACAAATTAAATTGTACAATTTTATTTCATTTTTATACAAATACGAGTACCGGTAACCCATTTACACATCAGAGTAAAGGTGGTCTGAAGACTATTTATAAGACGTGCAAAGGATTTAGAGATACTTTTAATAAAGGCTAAATTCTTTGGCTCCAAATATTACCCATATAAAAAGTAGCT
Organism: Dreissena rostriformis; assembly: GCA_007657795.1. Taxonomy (NCBI): domain Eukaryota; kingdom Metazoa; phylum Mollusca; class Bivalvia; order Myida; family Dreissenidae; genus Dreissena; species Dreissena rostriformis. The sequence goes on along the minus strand of VMBQ01006667.1, from coordinate 30,466 downwards.
TAATATTTGAGAACGTCAACAAGTTGGACTAGTCTGAAGACTTAACATCGATAATTGCTCAAAACAAAGATATAAATAAAAGAAGCCGCACAATAAAATACATAGTATTATATAATTATAATTCTCAAAGGTATGTGTGTGATGGTGTGTGCTATTTTTCATGAACTATCGAACGTGTAAGATGTGTTAAATCATCCAATTAAGACAAAGCACTTTAAAACGCGAATTACATATCACTATTTAAATGATATGTTAATTTTCTTTAACGTTGAATAAAATTTCTATTAGAGTGAAAGACAATACTGAATAATTATTATATACAAAATTGAACTGTCTATGCATGTATATTGACATGTCTTGTAAGTGATGATGAGTGATAATTATATAGCTTTTTATTTCATAAATCTGTGGTGGTCAAACGAAAATGCTTGTTTTAATTATGTTGTTCCGTACGGTATCAGGACATTCGTTCCCACGGACAATCGTTCCTATGCTAATTTTGACAAGGCGGACATTCGTTCGTACGTTGTATTAAAGCCACACACCTTATTTGGCATAGTAAATTTAAGTATAAATAATAAACATATTTTATCTATGCCAATTAGAATATATCTGGTGGTTACAAGGTAGGAAACCGTCTTTTTTTGCGCTTTAAAACTTGAAAAATAATTGCGTTTGTCGAAATGGACGTACACGTCTCGAAATCCTTCTTTCGGTTTTAAAAGCGGTACCGTTTGAAAAATAATAAATTACTTGCTAACTAGGCTATAGATNCTCTCTCTCTCTCTCTCTCTCTCTCTCTCTCTCTCTCTCTCTCTCTCTCTCTCTCTCTCTCTCTCTCTCGGGAATATTTCAACCGGATTTGAAAATGATCCAATCTTTTGAAAAAACATGGACGCCAAAGGGAAAGGCAGTTTCCCACAGTGGCTATACATGTAGTGATATTTTGTTTGCCTAATCACCATGAAACTTGCTTTCCGTAACTGCGGTTACATAGCACTTGAGGTGAGGGCGCACACATTCGAAACCCTGCCTGCTATTATGATATTTTAAATTTCAATTTATAAAGGGTCTGGAAGTTTATATACACACATTTCGGGTCCAATTGTAGACGTTTAAGGGACTTGTTTACAATTTGCTTAATTGAAAATTGTCCAAAAAAATATAGATAGAAAAGAAAGAATTTATACAGTATACCAGAGAAAGCGAAATGTAACTGCTGACTTAAACAATGTTAAAAATATTGATTGGTTTATGAATAATCATCAATCCAACATTAATGCGTTAGCGCGCTTTTCATCGATAATTTGAAAAATACGTGTATTACTTATATAGTGTTTTAAATACATGGGAAAAAACATAGAAAAGATTGCAGGATCTAGTGATAGCACTTTAGATCTTGGATATAAAGGTCAAGTGTTCGAATACCGATACAGAAAACATATTGTTTTACGCAAATTCTGTTCTTGTTTTTATAATTATTAAATACTGTTACAAATATTATATACATACACATTATGTATGTGTGATACTATACATTCAATGAACACATCCCTTTACAAATGATGTCCTATATCCACATGTAAATAATACTTGCTAGCGGTATATGATACTTGTTAGAGTATAATTATACTTATGTGCTAATTCAATCAGAAGTAAAGGTTACAGTATGCTAAATAAAATGGATATGACTTGTCACACAGGGAATGAATAATCGCACATATTTATTGCATCATAACCACTTGCTGTTATCTAATTGCATCTAATGTAATTCCGTAACAAACGGCGTCTTTATCATCCTTCATAATCAGATTTCTCTTTCTACACTTTTTATTTTTATTTTGTGTAGTTCTTATTTCTGGCATATTCCATGTAAACATGTCTTAAAGCACACCTATGTATTGCGTAAATACTACTGAATCGAGAGAAATTATATAGAAATACTTCTATCGTGTCAATCCTTTTCTTATAATGATTGTATTGTGCATTATTGATGTACGCTGTGTTTGACAAAAGAAATAAATATGTTTAAGCGAATCTCTTAATAATTAAAACGAAAGTAAAAGTGGAATTTTCACTGGACTAAGCGAAGGCCAATACGATTGTAGTTTGTTAAGGTTCTCAATTTGAAAGCCAATCAGAATGCATTTTACACATGTAGATTGAGTTTAAACGTCATATGAATCATTCGGTATTTGGACGTAGACCGCAAAGGAAGAAGATGTCTATATTTTTTGAGCAATGAAAAAATAACATATACAATAAGTATGACTTCTAAAGAGACAATTTTCCTAAAATGCATATGCCTACATGGCGTACCGGACGAAATCGGGGCCGATGTGATTCGAAATGAAATTCAACAGCAACACAACGTTAATATTGTTCGCATCGAAGAGGTTACCGGTGCGGAAGCCAACAGAAAACTGAAACGATGGATTCTAGAATTAGAGGGCAAACTCTGTAAGCGTTCCGTGTTGTTTATTTATACGTATTTTTCTACATATAATTGACAGGATTTTACACCCGGAGATTTGTATCTATTCTGTTGTTGTTTTTAATTTACGCTACCCACTTTCGATTTCAAAATCGAAAGTAAAACACACTGGAGTATAAATTTTGCGATTTTATTATTATTATATATATATATTTATATATATTTATTAAAAAAATACATCACAAATATAATAATATAGATACAAAAGCTCATTTGTTGATGGAAAAGAAGCTTTACAAATTAGAACACATTTCTTATTTACATGCTTTTTTATACCGGTCATTATTTGGAACATTGTATTCAGAAAATACCAACTGATGTTATGAACATATTTAAGCCGAGTAACCTGAACAGCTTTTATTTTGCAATAACAGTTAGATCAAGGTTAAGGTCATTGTGACTCATAATAGAACATGTTGTTCAATTGATTTTATTTTCTGTAAAGGTAGGCTTTATACAGACAAAGTCAGGGATTGCAATTAGTGCCTGCTAGGTCAGGACCTGCACTGTTACAAAACATATAACAGAAGATTCCACTAAATAATTCTGATTTGATTAATTGTGCTAAAATGTGGAGTGTAGTTAGAAAATGCAGTTGAGAATTGCACTATGTGCCAGTAAGGTCAAGGTTAAGTTCATTATATTTTTGTTTCTAAAAAAAAGAGAAACAGTTTTGCGTTGAAGTCTGTGTGAAAAAAATCTCTTGAGATCGCATAGTTATATAAATGAAAGTACATGAATTGGTAAAACAATTAAAATCTAGGTTATGTCATTGTCATATTTATTGTTCCAATCTAAAATTGTTGGTTTTATTTGTATGTAACTATGTAAATAATATATAATGATATTTGCCATAAAAAATGTATTCACATATCACATAAATGGCTGAAAATACACATTTTCTATCGAAGAAAAAGAATAGTTGAGCGGGCTAATTAATATTTAATGAAAACAAACATCCCAAAGAACATGCATTACATTACATAAATATTAAGAAATACCGCTTTTGTTTTATAAATTCTGTACAACCGATAAAACAAATGGTACTATTTATGTTCTGGTTTAACATCAATATTAAAAACTAAAAATACCACACTACTTGGAATAATCATTAAAAATTAAGAACTACCCACATAATGTTGTTTACAAAATACCACAAATCCGCTAACCTGTATTCAAAACCTATGTATTCACACAGTTTTAATAAATGTAATGGTTGTTGATGGTATTATACCATGCTACCTTGGAATAAACCAAAACGAAACCATTAAAATTAAATAACAACTAGATTTACAACTACAATTCTGACATGCCTACACATCCGAAATAGTGTGTCTTAAGAACAGGGTTCGTGTTAAAGTACTACATCCAATTGATTTTTGTATGTTATATTTGCTTATCAAAATTTCATAGGACAAGATATCAATTTAAACAATACAACATCTTAAGATACGAATCCATATTCTTTCAAAATTAAGGCATTGGCCAAAAAGTTTCCGTAATTTACATGAACATTTCCCCATCATAGCATACATATTACCAGGGTTGAAATATCCTTGATATATAAATCTGCCCCAACACCCCATAATTGTATCAGGTACTTAATTAAAATACAAAATACCTCATAATAGTGATGAGTCTTTTCTCTACACAAAACGCAACAGTACTATGAAAGGAAGTCAATTCTGCAAACTGATTGTTTTAGATGTCAAAAAGTTGAAAAGCAAAGATCTGGAGATCAATTCTGATGGGTACAGAGGTACAGTAGAATTTAGGAAACCAACAGAAGGCGAAGTGCCGCCAAGTTGGACCATGCCGCAAGTTCCGGTTTGTATATACTTTTTAATATAGTAAATGTGGTTGTCTACGTCTTATGAATGAACTCTTATTGGAAATTATTTACAGTTCAGACACATTAAATATTTACAGAAGTTAGTACCTCATAATAGTTGTTTAGCATTCAAGTGTCTGCCATGGGGTGGGGCAGTTTTCTTTATATGGCATAATTATCATTTGTTTTGCTCTACTAATGATAATTATCCTGTATAAGGAAAACTCCTTAACCCATTGCAGCAAGGTTTTCTTTCGCTTAGCACACTTATTAAACATTATACAGACATCTGACCTTATGAGAGATACTTACAGACTGTTTTAGTTTGTATCAATTGTATGTACCCTTCTAGTATTATTGTAATATACAAAATCCCCAATGATATAACCACAGGCAAGTATAGGTTCGCCCTCCGGATGTCATGTCTGTTTGTCTCTTTTTCGACAAAACTGGACTCTGAGATTTCTCAAAAAGGAACCATACAGATTGGATGAAACTTGGTTGATTTATAAAGGTGAAAATGGCGGATTATGCAGATATTTCGCATTTCATCATAGGTCAAGTTTAGGTCACCTTAAAATACTTAACACTGATATAACTCAAAAGGCACAATATATGATCATGAAATGTTAAATAAAAAAGTCTATGAGTTTCCCATTGCAGTCTGTCAATAGAACATAAGATATGAACATAAGATATGATGTCCTAGACGGTTTATGATTTCCTATGGGGAATGGTATAAACGTGTCATTCAAGTGTGATATGTGTACCTTGGATTTGATAATGAAATGGTACACATGGACACACACATGTACATATAATGTAGAATATGAAACAATGCACAATCCCTATTCGATAATAGTTTGCAGTTGTAGGGAACGTTTAATAGCAACAGTGTCAAAACTGTGTTAAACTTAGTAACAACGTTTTTCTTAGCCTAGAGCTGCTTGATTTTGGGGGAACAAAACTAGGTTAGAAAGCCACATTTCTCGCCCCACACATCATGACGTCTGCTTAGAACAGTTACGTTGATTCTGGTGTCAGGTGGGCACATTTAACCGTTCAGCTGTGATGTTATATAACTTGTATTGTTTTTAACAGTGCCTGTTTATAATTTATTTCAACTACTGAATGATAAATCTGTTCAATATGATAATTAATATTTTCTACAAATGTCAATTTCTAGATATAGTAAACCATTTATTTATATAAATTGTCCTAGAATGCCATATGCCCAAACATATATGAAAGATATGGTAACCATGTCTTGCAATCATTGTTTTACATTTATTGAGAAACTTTAGTTTACATAATATACCAAGGACAAAATTGAGACAAAGAGCAGTTGCTGTTACAGAGAAACCCGAAACCGACAGGGCGTCCTCAGTTTAATCCCCAGGGCCCTGTGATGGGTCAGTCTACAGTCGAACAGAATAACGGAGCTTCTAGAGATTATAGACCAGAGCAGAGGGGTCCAGGGAATGTAAAAATGGGACAGATATATGGACAGATGAATCCAGGGCATGGACATATGGGTCAGGGTCAAGGGCAGTTAAGACACGCACCTGCACAGATAGGACAAGCACCTGCACAGATGGGACAAGCATCTACACGGATGGGACAAGCACCTTCACAGATGGGACTATATCCTATAGAGGATAATGATGAACTTCTTCACGAATATGTCTGGCCAGGTATATTAGTAACTGTTTACAGTAATAACGTTATTAACAGTTGAGGTATGAAAACCTTCCATATCATTTCCGTTCAATGAACAGAGTTATCGTTTGGGCTCACTTTTTGTCCACTGTTTGTTAACTTTTTAATCAAACGCCATCTTTTTCTTTACCACTGTGCAGATTTTAATAGAATTCATCAGGAATGATTGTTGGTAAACACTCTTTCAAAGTTGTTGCAATTGTTCAATTGTGCAGCATATGTAGGTTACACAAGCTAAACATAGATTAAAAAAACTGAAGAGTTAGAAGATTGTCCACTCAAACCACAAGACTAAGAGATAAAATAGTTTGTGTGACGTCTACAAAGTTTTGTTTCAATAATGCCCTTGGGGTCAAAACTGATCATGCGTCAAGTGTTAAATTATTATTAAAACTAAACAACATTTTTTTCCCTGAAACCACAAATCCCTTTGCTTTGATATTGCTATGTTACTTCAGAATGCGTTCATGTACACATTCTGTGCAAATCATCCACCTGTGGTCCAAACAGCCAAAATCCCAGGTTCATTTTCACTTCACCTGGGCACAGCGAACGCATGATGAGATTTTGTGATCGCTGTTTGTCTGTCTTCCGTTGTGCGTTGTCAATATTTACCTTTTGAATACTCTCGTAGCCACATGTTATACCCAGTATTCATAAAACTTTCTCAGAACATTTTTGCTAATGCTATCTTGACCTTATTCAAACCTGGGTCACGTGGGATCAAAAACTAGATAAAATTAAAGAAAAATCTTGTGAACACTGTAGAGGTCACATGTATTAACCAATCTTCATGAAACTCGGTCAGAACATCTGTCCCAATTGTATATTGGCCGAATTCGAAAATATACTCGCCAGGGATGGGGGACATATAGCAGTCACACCGTCCGTCTGTCTGTCCGTCCGTTCGTCCGTCCGTCCGGCATTTATTTTCGGAGTTTGTTTCCTAAACGATTACAGATACTTACATGATAATTTTCTCTAGAATAACAGTTTTTCGGACTTGTTTTCTTAAACACTTGCAGATATTAACATGATATTTGGTGTGTGAGTCTACCTGCACTTACAGATCAATTTTGAGTTTTGTTCCGGTCCATTGATTTTTGAGGAAGTAACGGGCCTTGGACGTTACACTGTTCACTCAAAAAAAAAATCCCGATTATAATTTTGACTTCTTTCAACTTTTGCTGTACCAAGAACTATTTATAAAAAACATTTTTATTGTGTAGCAAAACCCTCTAATTTTCGAAACCACACATTTTGTATATGCCCCCCTTCGAAAAGTCAGCATATTGCAGTTACTCTGTCTTTGTGTCTGTGCGAAACTTCCGGTATTGGCTAATACTTTGCCATTTATTGATGGATTTTGAAACAACTTGGCCAAATGTTGGCCCTTGTCAGATGCCAAGTGGCATGTCACACATGTATTCTAGCATCACTCAAGGTCAAGGTCACACTAAGGTGTCAAAGGTCCAATTGACCATGATAATTCCTGTTTTTGCTTTTATATTGCAATGTTTGGATGGATTTGGGAATAATTTTGCACAAATGTAAACCATCATATGACAACATGTAAAAACCGTCTCCTACCTAAAAAGTAAAGGTCACACTATAAGGTCAAATCAAATTTGACCATAAAGCGGCTTGTTTTTCACATGAGTGGACTTTTGAGGCAATTGTAGAATGTGGAGGAATCTGTGCCCCATGGAAAAATGCCTTATTGGTTGTAGTAAAAAATTAAGCAAATTATATACTAGGTCACATTTATTGCCCAATCGTCATGAAACTTGGTCGGAACGTTTGTCCAAATTAAATCTCGGTATATTTCGAAAACGGTTTTGGTATGTTGAAAACCTGGCGGAAGGTGTTCATTTTATTGCTGTATTAAAACCTTATGAATACTATAGAAGACAAATTGTTCCCCAATCATCTGTTTCCTCAGAGTTTTTGTTCTTAAGATGTCTCGGTCAAATTTGGCAATGGTGTCGGTCCAATGAAAAAGCAGCGGCCAGGGTGATGAGCAGTTTACCTAATGCGGCTATAAAAACTAATAAAACCCTGTGAACACTCTATAAATCACGTCAATTGCCCAATATACATGAAGCTTACTAGGAACATTTGTCCCAATTATTTGTTGAATAAGCTCTAAACTGGGTCGCATGAGGTAAGAGTCTAGTCACTATGTAAATTTAAAAAAAAAACTTGTAAACACTCTAGAGGTCACATTTATAGCCCACCCTTTATGAAACTTGGTAGAAAATTAATCGCAACAATATCTTGAACATGTTGAAAACTGGGTCACAGGGGATGAAGAACTAGGTAACTAGTTCAAATTATATAAAACTCTCGTAAACGATAAAGAGGCCACATTATGCGCCACATTATTCGCTTAATCGTTATGAAAATCGGTCAGTACATTTGTCCTCAATATATATCGTTCGAAACTTGATCACTAGGGGTCAAAAACTAGGTGACAAGGTCAAATCACCACATTTATAAAAACAATTGTGAACATTGGCTATTTGGTTAGTACATTAGATATCTCGTTTGAGTTTGAACTGAATGGCTTTTGGTAAAAAACTAAGTGACTAGGTTGAATTTAAGAAATCGCTTGTGAACGCTCTGTAGATGCCACATCTATTCATGAACATATTTCAGAACATTTTTCCCATTTTTTTCAAGCAAGTTGGAAACTAGGCCAAGTGTAGTCAAATCTATGCTTCTAGATCAAATTAACGAAAAAGTTCGTGAACTCTCTATAGGCCACATATATTGCCGAATATTCATGTTACTTTTTCAGATCAATTTCTTTTATAGTATTGCGCTGAGTTAGAAATTGGGTCATATAGAATCAAAAACTAGGTTACAATGTCGAATTAACATTAGTATATCTTATTTGTAATACACTCAGCCTGCATCTTCATAAGAATACTATACAAATTGTGTTGTTATGATATCTGGGCTTATTTAAAAGGATGTTTGTTAAAACAAACATGGCTACCAGGTGTTGGGCAGTTGTATTGTGAAACCTAGTAAACACTACCTGCTCAGAACAGGTACATTTCTCCCAGTTGAGGGCCAAAGACCTTTTTCTCTCTTGCATATGTATTCTTTATTTCATTTTGATAATTGTTCATTACTAAGTTTGATCTATGATGCATCTAGGGTAAAAACGTACCTCTATTTAATAATATGGACTAGTCTTAACAATAACTTACTCGTTTTGTTTTGTTGAACATTGTATCCCCGATGTTATGACCTTGGCAGGTGTAAGTGTTTTTACTATGTCTCTCTTTACACCTATCCATCGGTTGGTAATCTGATAGGTCATTAGGTGAGTCGATAGGTAGGTAGGTTGATCAGTCCATAGACCAACTTTGATATCTTGAGAACACTTTGACGTACAACCATGTGAATTAGTAAAATGATTAATTTTGAGAAAAGAAAGATGTCTATTTAATTTAAGGTCAACATGTATGAGGTCAAGGTCACAAGGGCTTGTCTTGTTATATTTGTTTCCTCACAAAATCGTGGAAATGAATTAACATGTGACAATTCGTATTGGTGTAATGCTTACTTTATAAAGAGGGAATATGCCTATGTTTAATTAGGTTACCAGGTCTTAGGTCATGGTCACAGGTACTTGTAACAAGAAATTCGATTCAGAATTATATTTTTGACAAAGCATTCATGAGTATAGTGGTTACAAGGGAGGAAAGGAAGACACATTTTTTGTTTTACGTTACCAGCCAGTTCAAAAGTCAAGGTCATATGAGCTTATATCAATAATTTGGTTTCTTCATGATATTTAGAAAATGCTTTGAACTATGATAATCTAAATTATGTTAGCCAGATCTTGAAATGGGCGTTTTATCTGCGGCAAGTTTGCACTTTTGTTAGTTGTTATGATCACCTTGAAAATGTAATGTGTTGTCTGTCATGGGTTGTCCGTTGTCTGTTGTCAATATTTATCTAAATATGTATTGCCCTATAGTGATAAAATCGGGTTAGAACATTTGTCGTAACTGAGGTAGAAACTGGGATCAGAAACAAGATAAATTGGTCACATGAAAAAAAGATCTTGTAAACACTATATACAACACCTTTTAACCTTATTATCATGGAATTTCTTCCAACCTTTCTTCATAGAATATATCACCTGATTTTGCAAATGGTTCCGATCGGTTGAAAAATATCGCTGCCTTATATGACTATGGTGACAACTTGTGAACACTTAGAAGTCACATTTTCATCTCAGTAATCTTGAAACGTGCCCAAACAAGTTGTATTTATGATATCTCGATATTGTCCATTAAAACAGTTAATGCCAAGGGACAGGGAAGTTTTTATGTTATGGCTAAAGTGAAACCTTGTAAACACTCTTAAATTCACATATTAATTCAATGTTCATGAAACTTGGGTCAGAGAATTTGTTTTAAATGATCTCTCAGCCGAGTTCAAAAATAGTCCCAGTCAGTTGAAAAATATTGCCGCCAGGGGTTGTGGCAGTTAGCCTTGTATGGCTGTAGTTAAACCTTGTTTTCACTCTATATTCCGCATTTATTGTCTTATCTTCATTACACTTGGTCAGAACAATTATCCGCATGCTATCTCATCCAAGTTTGAAAAATGTTGAATCAAGGTCTATAGGTTAAATTAAAAATATGGTTGTTAACATTTTAGAAGTCATGTTTCAGCCCAATCTCAGGAAACATGCTCAGAAGATTGTTTCAATTTGATTTTTTGGCCGAGTTTAGAAATAGGTATGGGCGGTTGAAAAACATGCACTACAGTTGTCCGTATGTGGCTTAACAATGTGAATTCTCTATAAGTCATATTTTGCATCCAATCCCCACGAAAATTGCATTGAATATTTGCTCTAATGATATCTTGATACAGTTTGAAAATGGTTCCACTTCACTGAAAAACATGTCTGCCAGAGGCAAGCCGTTTTCCTAACATGGCAATAGTGACATCTGATGAACCTTATGAGCACTTGTTTTATGCCAAACTATATCTTGACATTTGCTGACATTTGTTTATATAAAAAAACATTACTTTGAGGAATTTACCAATATAACATCTGAATAAAATAAATTAACTTGAATTCATTTATTCAATTTAGACATCTAAATATTAATTCTGCAAATAAAATAAAGAGTAGCATTGCCAAATCAATATTGTTGATTCTGTTTTTTTTTCTGAATATGATTATGGTGATGATGATAATAGTGATAATGATGATGCATGACTTTTCAGAAATCCACTCTTATCTCCCCGAATGACCCGTTTCAGTCACCAGCATAGCGGCATATATCAATACACATATCTGAGTCAACGTTGTTGTGCTATTGTTAGAATATCACCTTTACTGATAGCTTGCTTCAACACCGAGTGTTCAAATGTGCAGAACCAAGTGATTATCTTTAAATGAAGTTACCCTTTATGCTATCTGGTAGTTAGACTTCCCTTGTTAAAGAATAGACATTTAAAGATTTTTTAGGAACTAAGTGAATTTATGACTGAGTTCACTTATTATGATTGAAGTATTTTTAGGCTCTTCAGATTTGCATATTCAGTGTCATCGAATCACAATACTTTTGGACTGGTATTTAACAATTAACTTAGCTCTTTGCGGGTATGTTCATGTTAGGGCTGTGCATTTTAAAGTAAAATATTGATAAAAAAGTCAGCCTTAACAAAAGGATTCAGTATTTTCATGCTTGATTCATGGCTTTGGTTGTTAAATACTATTTTTTACCACTGCATATACAAGATGTTTGAAATTAAGACAATCCAATATGTGCATGTATGGTATACACATGGAATGTCGTTAACAAACATGGCCGCAAGGTTGCGGAAGGGGACTGGGCAGATTTCCTTTTTATGGCTATAGTGAATTGTTGAATAGCTTAGCTGTCTTATTTTTTAGACAATCATCATAAAACTTGCTCAGAATATTTGTAGATATATAGGCTGAGTTCGAAATGGTTTTCGTCCTTTAAACTTATGGCCACTCTTTTTCTGAGTATGATTTTTAGTCAGGAGAAGTCTATTGATAGGTTATGTTTACCAGTTAGGGATAAGGTGCAGGTCAAGAGGGCGTGTAACTTGAAAAATATTTCCACATGCTTTTGTGTATGCTTTCATATATGATCATGTATGTAAAGCCCATGCATGAAAAAATCTCATTTTTTGCGTTATATGCAGGTTTTATGTTTTTGCTTTAATTTTATTACCATTCTTATAACAAGGTCATCGGTGTGTGCGCACAGGTCAGACGTTTGTTTTTGCTCTGTGAATATTTGTGTGATTTAACGTGCTTAAAATGTCGATAACTACCGAAGACTGTAATTGCTAACTATATGAACCTATACGGATTATAACTCTTTGTTGAATTGTGAAAATTGTGAAAAGTTAGTGGTGTATTTTGGAAATAAACATTTTAACTATTTTAAAAATGTAAACTGCATAAAGAACAGGTAAAGTGTACAGCTGCATAAATAGCCGCTGGACAGTTACATGTATTGACAATCGGATTAACAGACGGTGGACAATGGTCAACACACTACCTAGGTAAATATAAACCATTGTGTTCACACTAGTAGCGTCTTGCTACCCCAGTGTATATCTAAGGAAAACTATTAAAATGGGTGTTGATGCAGTAAAATTTCGCATACGGATTGGGTCCTTTTTGTCATCGAGAAGGCATAGACAATCTGGCAATAAACCTGGAAAAAAAGACAAACATTATTCCCCATACGTGAAATCATCGGACATCCACTTACGCGTCTTTGCCTCCAGCATATGTATTCTCCTTATATTACACTACTACGTGGCCGCCATGCATGCAGTCAATTTTGTGGCAACCCTACCGTTAGCAGGTAATAGCATGTGCCAGTTCATGGAAAATGAGGCTGACTTCCCAGCATGTGCAAATAGTGTACCATCAATTCACCCAGCTAATATTGGTCTACCGCACGCTCCCTCGCAAGTAAACCTTGGATACAACATTAAGGAAACTGTGCTTCTATGAGCAGCAGACGTGGAACTAAACCCCGGCCCAACAGAACTTGACGCGATTCTCGCAGCTATAAAGTCATCAGAGGCTAGTCTTTTGAACGAAATGCGGTTGATTCGCGCAGAAATGTCGGAAATTAAACATGATGTCAACAATCTTAAAGTCGAAAATACAGCTTTACGCGGTGAAATACGAACACTAAACACGAAATGCGAAAACACAGATACTCGTATTTTTGACATTGAACGCAACATCTCCGACGGGCAGGACATTACAGAAAACCTGCGACTAGATGTAGACCATTTGCATAACCAATGTGACGAACATGATGATCTTATAAAGTCTCTCCAGGAAAATATCGAATCTTTAAACCGTAAAGCGATTGCGAATAACATGAGGATCTTCGGATGGCACATTGACCAACGGCTCGATGAAAAGGAACACAAATCAAGAGCAATATCAGACATACTTAAGGTCGCAAGCCCATCCACAAACTGGGTTCCGGATGACATTAAACGTATTCAAGTACTTAACAGCACTAAAGATGGCTACCCTTCTTTGACCATTCTCACCTTTCGATTTGAGGACAAGGCGTGTGCGTATAGAGGTCGCGAAGAATTACGCAAGCAAGGCATCCGCATAGGTGACGACCTCACGAGGACCCAGAGAAATACACTTAGTTCCCTTCAAGAGCATGGCAAGTTTGGCTACTTCTATAAAGGGCAGCTGCACGTCAAAGATACATTACAACAGCCTGCCTCGCAACGCAGAACCGTCACACCGGTAGACGCAAAGCCCCACCGCCTCCCATCAACGGTGACCAAAATGTACATGATGTGATTGACATCTCCGAACATGTAAGGATGGATGGGGACCAAATCACTTCCATCAACGAATAGGAGGATGGTCAAGGCCTATCTTACAATTATTCGGACTCGCTTAATATGTGCTGCTGGAATATTGAAGGACTATTACCGAAATTAGAGTTCTCCGATTTTACTGATTATTTAAAAACATTCACAATATGTTGCTTACTTGAAACATGGTATGAACATGACCTGAACAGTTTGAATAGTTTTCCGGATTATGTTATGTATGCAAAAAAAGTCACTTCGTCTCCAAAATGTAGGTAGATCTATGTCAGGTTTTTGTGTGTGCATTCATTACTCTCTTAAAAACTATGTGTCACATATTGATACCCCACACAAATTTTGTATGTTTTTTAAAGTTAAAAAGTCCATTGGCGCCACAACAAAAGATGTGCTTTTGATCTTTTCTTACCTACCACCAGACAATTCACCATCGTATGAAAATGAGCGCTTTTCTGGCATTAAATACCTCGAATATGCATTAAGTGAGCTACCCCTTAATTTAAACGAGTACTATTTTGTACTTCTTGGTGATTTAAACGCAAGAACAACAGACCAGGCAGACTTTATTGTTGATTTTTCTTGGGAGAATCTACCAATACTTAGGGAGTACGATGGCATATTAACCAGCTCATTTGACAAACGTAACTCAATGGACAAAGAAATTAATAGTCAGGGCCAAATTTTATTACGTTTTTGTATTACAAACCATCTACTTATCGCGAATGGTAGACTTGGTGACGATAAAAAGTATGGGCACTTTACGTTTGTTAACGCCAATAGTACAGTCCCTGGGCACCTCCAGTGTGCAAAAAAGAGTGAAAGCTATATCATATATCATTTTTTAGGTAAATGTCTGAAGTGTCAGAAAATTTTGGGTGGACGTGCCGCGTGATGGTACGTTTTTTGTTATCCAAGATGGCGTCCAAGATGGCCGCCAAAAATTATAAAAAAAATCCAATTATCTGTTTTTCAGTCTGAATTTTCTGAAATTGAAGTTGATTCTTATTTTTCTTTAATAAACAATGGAAAACATGTTTTATTTCGCAAAAAAGGTCACTTTCTGTCATATTTTTCGACAAATATTTAAAAAATGACAAACAAGTACCAAAAAAAAAGGCGAAAAAAGGCATAAAAATTGAAAGCGAGTGCAAACTTTCATTTCTGTTGAATGTAATTTTGTTAATTATTTCAACGTTATAGCTGTATAGTTTACGGGCATCAATATTCTTTACATTGATGCTATTTTCTTCTAAAACGGACGCGGCGTTGTTGTTTTATTCACATTAAAAGGTGGGTGGGGTAAATCAGAATTCAACAAAAAATTACATAACTGTAGTAGGGTCAATATATGAAAAAAATACCTTCAACCACCAAAAAGTTGCTACAAAAGGTTTTTTAACTGATCCTGGTAGGGTAGAAGGTCCTTAAAAACATATCAAAATTTTACTACAATCGGACTTCCGGAAAGATATTTTTTACAAGATGGCCGCCAAGATGGCCGCAAAGACCTATTAATGATCATAACTTTGTAACTATACGATCAAATTTGATGAATTTGGTGTCTAAACATAGGTTTCAATGGGGCAAAGAGCACACTAAAATCATCAGACATTGTTTAAGTTTAGAATAGTACACACAAATCCAACATGGCGTTCAAAATGGCCGCCAAGATGGCCGCCAAAACCTAAATGATCAAAACTATGTAAATATCCACTCAAATTTGATTATTTTCGTGGCT
>VMBQ01006667.1:3749-13908 GCA_007657795.1 Dreissena rostriformis | reverse complement strand
TGGCGGCCATCTTGGCGGCCATCTTGAAAATAAAAACAATTTTCCGGAGGTCCGATTGTGGTAAGCTTTTGATATGTTTTTAAGGACCTTCTACCCTACCAGGATCAGTTAAAAAACCTTTTGTAGCAACTTTTTGGTGGTTGAAGGTATTTTTTTCATATATTGACCCTACTACAGTTATGTAATTTTTTGTTGAATTCTGATTTACCCCACCCACCTTTTAATGTGAATAAAACAACAACGCCGCGTCCGTTTTCGATGAAAACAGCATCAATGTAAAGAATATTGATGCCCGAACACTATACAGCAATAAAGTTGAAATAATTTACAAAATTACATTCAACAGAAATGAAAGTTTGCACTCACTTTCAATTTTTATGCTTTTTTCGCCTTTTTTTGATACTTTTTTTGCATTTTTTTCATATTTGTCGAAACATATGGCAGAAAGTGACATATTTTGCGAAAGCAACATGTTTTCCATTGTTTATTCAGAAAATTCAGACTGAAAAAAAGATAATTGGATTTTTTTCACATTTTTGGCGGCCATCTTGGACGCCATCTTGGATTACAAAAAACGTACCATCACGCGGCACGTCCACCCAAACTTTTTTGACACTTCAGACATTGACCTAAAAAATGATATATGAATCAGCTTTCACTCTTTTTTGCACACTGGAGGTGCCAAGGGACTGTACTACAATGGCAAAAGTGTTATTGTGAAGAACCGCAAAACATATTGTTTGAGCAAAACAATTAAAGTTTTTTCATGGGTTCGTTACATAATACGTTTACAAACGAGTTTATATCTCGGACACTCAGATTTATAAAGACAATTCCAATAATATCAATAGTATCGTTAGTCATATTGTTGGTATCTTTCAACAATGTTCAGCTGTTTGCCCCAAGGAATCAAAAGGCAAAGTATCCACTCTCCGACCACAATGGTTTGACAAAGAATGTCGCGATTATAAACGGGCGAAACTTTCGTGTTTGCATAATTTTCGAGTTAAATCGTCGGAAACTAATTTGAATAAATACGTTCAGGTGAAAAAATAATTTGAGGATTGTTGTAACCATAAGAATCGTCTTTTTTTATAAGACCAAGCTTGATGACTAATGCGCAAATATCAATAATCCTAAATCCTTTTGGAAGAAACTTAAGAACCTGTCCGGAACAAAAAATACCGAAAATTCAATCCGCTCAGACGACTGGAAATTGCATTTTGAAACGCTGTTTACGGCGAATGCGAACAGCGAAAATATACCGTCTGATCATAATATATAATATATTATCACTTGTCCGAAGTAGAAGAAGAACTATTCAATGGTGAAATTACCGATGAAGAAATTGTATTAAGTATACAAGCTCTTCATGAATCCAAGAGCCCAGGTCAATATGAAATTCCCCATGCATTTTTTAAATATTCGCATACATTTATTTACCAATATAAAGTGCATTTATGTTACCGAATATTTAAAACAGGCTACTTTCCATCGGACTGGAGCGCCGCTATAATAGTTCCAATACATAAAAAGGGTGATCTTAACTCTCATCAAAACTATCGAGGCATTTCATTGTTGGATATATTTGGTAAATTGTTTACTAGTGTGATCAATAGACGATTAACGTTCTATGCTTACGCGTTTGCTAAAATACATGAGAGTCAATCCGGATTTTGAGTTGGTTATTCGACAATAGATAAAGCGTTCGTACTGCAAACGCCAATTTAAAAAATATTGTCCAAAAAACGAGGGAAACTTTACGTAGGTTTTATTGATTTTAAAACTGCTTATGACTCAGTAGACCGCAGTATTCTATGGTAATATTACAAGAAGCTACATAAACATAAAGGGTAAACTTTTTAATATACTAAAGGCTATGTACGAAATCGTCAAGGCTCGAGTCCGATGCAGTAACGGGTACACGGACTACATTGATTGCAAAATCGGTCTAAAACAAGGGTGTTTGGTCTCACCACAATTATTTTCCTTTTTCATCAACGAATTGGTACAAGAATTATTAAATAACGGCGTGAGGGTGATACGAATTTTACCAAATAATGCTTAAATTTTACTGCTTATGTTTGCAGACGATGT
The DNA here is from genome assembly GCA_007657795.1 of Dreissena rostriformis. Classification (NCBI taxonomy): domain Eukaryota; kingdom Metazoa; phylum Mollusca; class Bivalvia; order Myida; family Dreissenidae; genus Dreissena; species Dreissena rostriformis. The sequence continues at coordinate 11,811 of VMBQ01006667.1, read as the reverse complement.
TGTTCTTTTAGCTGATACAGTTAATGGTTTACAGCGCAAACTCGATTCATTGCACCAATTCTGTACGAGAACAGGATTACAGGTGAACATACAGAAATAAAAAATTATGGTCTTCAGAAAGGGGGGAAAACTAGCTAGGAATGAACAATTGAGTTATGCGGGTTCTTTAATTGACGTTGTTCAGTTATTCACCTACGTTGGTGTCTGCTTCTTTTTTTCTCTTTCATTAACTAAAATGGCTAATGGAAATGCAACTAAGGGGAAACGTGCCTTGAATGGCATATTATCGTCCCTGTATAAATATGGTCAGCTATCTAATTCAGTCTTTTTTAAACGTTTGACAGTAAAATAAGTCCTGTTTTATTACATGGTAGCGAAATTTGGGGTTATCAAGAATTACCATGTATCGAATCGGTCCACCGACACGCCTGTAAAATGTACCTTTGTGTCGGTGAAAAAACATCCAATATCACGAGTCTCGGAGATTGTGGTCGATACCCTTTTGTTATAACGTCACAAATTCGATGCCTAAAATAGTGGCTAAAAATAATAAGCATGCCCGACACCAGATACGTAAAAAATGCTACAACTGTTAATTGAACACAAACATAAATCTCTTCTTTAATTGGGCCAATAAAATTAAGGACTTACTAAGCAAAACTGGATTCCAGTACATTTGAATGAACCAGCATGTCTCAAACCCACTGAAATTTATAAATGAATTTAGAGAACGGGCTAAGTCCCAGTACGTACAGAACTGGTGGACTATAGTACATACATCTCCCAAATTGGAACTATACAAACATATTAAGTCCCAATACGAACATGAAGCATACCTAGACATCCTATCTGTGCGCAAATTTAGGCGCAGATTTGCACATCTTCGTTCCGGAACTCTTCCGATAGAAATTGAAACTGGCAGATATCGCGGTATAACTAGAGAACAACGGTTTTGCCCAATTTGCAATACTGGTGAAGTAGAAAACGAATTACATTTCATATTTATTTCATACATTTCTGTATTGCATGACATCCGAAAAAACATATATACAACGTAAATTTTTCATAAACCCAAGTATACTCAAATTGTGCATACTGTTGTCAAGTAAAAATGAAAAGACAATAAAACAAACCGCTTCTTACATTGTTAACGCACTTGAAACGCGAACATTAATTCTTGAGCTTTGATATAACCTGGTTATGTGGGTTTCCACAAGTTTTGGCTCTGTGTTAAATAATTGTAAAAGTGTACTTATGTTTAAAATGTAGTTCCTACCGACAGAGTCCTATATTTTGTTTCGATAGGGCCTACTACTCGGTATACCATTTATGTCAATTTATTGTAGGCCCTACCCATATAACTTAAATTCCGCTTTACAATTTTAAGAATAATATACGAAAGTTTCTATGAAGGTTGTAGGTTATATGCAGGGACTATAACGTTGTATATTTACTTTATAACATGTATATGTTTCTATGTATGATACATATAATTATATATATATGTGTATATGTATGTATATGTATATGTTTGTGAAGGTATGTGTATATCTATATATAATATACATTTCCGATCTACTAAATGCAAATGTTGTACAATGTTGTAGCATGCTATTGTAAGAATCGTTTACCACTCGATTATATGCTGACATGTTATGCAAACCAATTGTGCACACACCATTGTTTTGCATGGATTGTAATATGTATGTGTCAGGCGCCGGAGGCCTTTATCACAAATAAACAAACTTGAAACTTATAACTGATTTCATTTCAAATTTGTAATAAAGTATTGCATTGGTATTACTTCGTTAGATACAACTAAGCAGAATGCAGAAATCTTGGAAAAACACTATGTAGATACAGTGGAAGGAAACAAAAGTGTAAAAGAACCACAGACCAAAGTAAATCTTACACATTTACCAAGTGGTGTGGATGAAGAGTATGTGGAGATGATTTTGGAACAAAAAAAGATGGGCTCATTGTCAGTAGCAAATGTTGTCATTGATCATGAGACAAATTGTGCAGAGGTAGAGATGGCGACTCCTGAAGGTAGGCACTACTTATTAAGGCTAGGTGACTTAGAATGGCAAAATGTGGAAATTAATTACTAAAACATTCTCTGTATGTAAATTAGTTTAATATTTTGAGATTGTTCCAATAGTATACACATTCGATTAATGTGAGGTTTAACACAAGTATAAGGGTTACACATGCATTCATATTTTATATTGTATATGGATATAGATAAATAGTGTTATTGAAGAATTTTATATTATGTTACTAAGCAATTATTTACAAAGTAGTTAACATAAATGCGGTAAGTACTGGGGAACCAGAATACATGTAAAAATAAGTGGAGAATGAAGAAACCGGAATCTACTCATTATGAAAACGGTTAGAACTCACCTGATGGCTTTCGTCGTTTCGAACTTGGTTAAATGTACCAACTGTCTAATGGTATGATACACACGTATTGTGGTTTGTATTTATGAATTAATGTAAATGATGATTATATTTTAACTTGTTGCATTATATATTGCTAGATGCAAATGCTCTAATTCAAATGGGAACTTTTCAAATGCAAGGAGCACAAGTATTTGTTGAGTGGTTATACATGACCAATGCGTCCGAGGAGGATTTCACTGAGGATTCACCACCCAGTATTATTGTGACTGGATTTCCTGAACGGACTCATCGAGATGACGTCAGAATGCTTTTTGAAAGTAAAAAGTTCAAAGATGTTGAAGTAGTTGATGTACAATTCAACACAGAAGCTTTGTCTGCAATCATCACCTATAGTTCTCTGAAGGGTATGATTTGCATTTTAAGCTCACCTGAGTATGAAGTACTCATGGCGAGCTATTGTGATCAGTCCATGTCAGGCAATGCTCGTTGTGCTTTGTCAACTATTAGCTCGTTACCTTTCAGGAGGCCACATTTAAATGCAGTCTTGATCAGACTTTCTCAGAATGTTTATATTTACAATATCATATCCGAGTCCGAGTCTTTGTCACAGGCGTCCGAAAACTAGGCCGACAGGTCGAATCTAAGCAATACATTGTTACATTTCTAGAAGCCATATATATGACGCAATATTGATGAAACTTGATAAAAATGTTTATCTTGACAATATCAAGGCCATGTGCGAATCTGGGTCCAGTTGGGTAAAAAAAGTAGGTTACAAGGCTAAGTTTTTGACAGTTTCTGTACCTAGAAATCTTGTGAGAGCTTAAGGGCCATCATTGTTTCCCTGTTGATAAATACAGATTAATGTTAAATACAGTTAAAAATAACTATAGCTGTTGGTCAGTCCTGAGTTAAGATTTCATTTGAAATCTAAAGTAAAGGTTAAATTGATGTCCGTCATCTGTTGTCCGTCGTCTTTCGTCCGTTGACATTTACCTCTTTAACACTCTATATAGGCACCATTTATTGTTCAATCTTCATGACGCTTGGTCGGAACATTCATTCTGATGATATCTTGGCCGAGTTTACAACTGGGTCACATGAGGTCTAACACTTGGTCAATATATCAAATTAAAGAAGAAAAAAAACTCGTAAACATTATAAAATTCGAATTAATAGTCGAATAGTCATGCAACTTGGTCAACAATTTTTTCTAATGATGTCTCGGCTGAGTTTAAAAATGGTTCCGGTTAGTTGGAAAACATGGTCGCCATGGATTGGGCAGTTTTCCAAATTTTGTTATAGTAAAGCATTGTTAACATGCTACAAGTAACACTTTTAGTCCAATGACACTTGATGTGACCGTTTTTTACAAATGATGTTTTGGCTAAGATTTAAAATGGTTCCTGTTCGTCATTGCCACCAGGGGGCGGGACAGTTTTCCATATATAGTTATGGTAAAAACCTAGTTAACACTCTGGAAGTAACATTGTTAGTCCAATCTTTGTGACACTTTGTTTGCATATTTGCTATAATGATATCTGGGCTGAGTTCGAAAATGATTTCAGTCAGAGGGCGGGGCAGTAACACAGTGTGAGTCAAATCTTCATGAATCTTGGTCAGAATATGTGTTTCTATGATCTATCGGTTCAATTATTGCTGCGATCTGTTTAAAGACATGGCCGCCATGGGTCGGGGCAGTTATCACTGTAAAGCTATAGTTAAACCTTGTTAAAGCTCTAAAGCGCAAACATTGTTGTCCAATCTTCTTGAAACGTGTTCAGAAACTTTTTAACCAATAAACTTTCGGCGGAGTTTGAAACTGGGTCACGTGAGGTCATAAGCACGGTCATTATGCCATTTTTTAAAAAGCTTATTGACAATCTAGGAGTCGTTTTCTTGTTCAATCTTCCTGAAACTTTGTCGATAAATTGTTCTTACGATTATCAGTTGTCTCAGCCGAGTTCGAAGATAACAATGTGCCTAGAAATGAAACTTCCATGTTTCATGAAGTACGTTCATTATTTTGAACTCAACCTTCTAAGAAACGTTTTCTTTCTTCGGGTCTAAGGTGAGCCTTAGGGCTCATGGTCTTTTTAGGGCCCATGGCTCGGAAATAAAATATTTCCACATTTTTTTCCAATCTTCATGAAACAAACATTTGTTGTTATGATATCTCAGCCAAGTTCTTAACTGGTTCTCCAAACATCAAAAAATCTTCTCAGAACAGTAACGTTCCTCAGGGTTTCATCCGAGTGACCTAGGGCCTGTTTGTATATTTAATTGGCTTTATATCATATTTGTTTTATATTATGTTTAATACTATAACATATTTTTCTTTTTATAACATACCACCAGATCAGTTCTTTAATTGTTTTCCAAATAAGCGTTGCGAAAGTCATCAATTGAGAAATAGTACCGAGTACATTTTTAAAAGCTTCATCACATTATAGTGAGAAACCATTCAGCCCTAAGTTGTAAGAACGGGGCCGAAGTGTGACTGCACAGTAATGCAAATATGCCCAATGTGATCAGTGCTATTTCAGATATAAGATCGCATATTTTTGTGTTTAAATGTTAACTGTATGTATGGTTATTAAAATTAACTTATAATAATTGGTAAGCGCATTATGATCGAAGAAAGTAATCGAAAATATTAATAAAACATCTTCCATAACTGCGATTACGTCGTACTTGAACTGAGGTTGTGGGCACCCACGGAAACTAGTCATTGATGGCTACACTATTTTATCTACCCGCTTGTATTCAGGTTGGAAAATGCAATAAACAGCAGGCCTTTTAACAAATATGTATATACACAAAGACGCAGCATAAGATTCAAGATTTGTGCAGATGAGCAAGCAAATGAGGACACACTTATTCTTTTGTTCATTTTTTAAGTTAATACTGAAGTAAAATACCTTTGTTCTGTCATAGTAGATGTTGATAATGTAATGAAAATGAGTCCATCTATTTTTTGGGGATCAGTGATTCAATATGTGAGATACCAAATGAGAACATATAAGAAACCAGAAGGGCCAATACTCCATAACCAAACATTTTGGTAAAAAGATTGCCAGAAGACATTAATGTAGGGTTAATCAGGATGTTTTTTTTAAACAATATGAAGTGGACATAGAGTGGAATGAAAAATCTTAATAAGCTGTTATTACTTACAGTTCTGAAAAAGGTACTACTAATGACAAAACAGTTATTTGAAACTGTTGCTAGGGTTGCTTTTATGCATTGATCAATGTTATGTATTTTTATAATTTTTTTTAAGTTTGTGTTCTTGTTGTTATACTTGTTAATTGTGAATAAGTATTTGTTTATTTCAGATGTTGAACTGGTTATGGGAAAATGCCCACTTAAACTGATGGGAAGACAACTTGTCGTTGAGCGATTTGGAGGAAGTGAAGCATACGAGAAACCATCAAACTATGATTTAACCACATTCACACAATCCGCGTTTGACGGTGAACCGAACATGATTCTTGTTGAAGACATCCCAAATGAGGTTGATGAAGACTTCTTAGAGATGTGTTTTTCATCGAGAAAATTGAATATGTGCACATTAAAATATATTGACTTTGATAAAATCGACAGAAATGCTGTGATAACGTTTTCAAGTGCTGAAGGTAATTTCAATGTGACCATTATTCTTGTTTTCAGTATACCGGAGTAAACATGAAATATTATGACTGCTACCACTAAGTCTTTCTTATCAGAAATGACCATGGGTGCATGCTGGAGAACAGCTTATTGATTATTTGAGCTCAAATTGAAGTTTCTTTTCAGACATACCCTTGTTGTTATTCCTGTTTGACAAACTATCGAGTAATGTGGGATTCACATCTAGGTTAAATGACCAATTTCATTTAAGTTATTATGTTATTTAAAATGTATTGGTGTGTTGTAAACGCTCTCTTGAATCATGTTTAGTTACCTCATGAATACCAGATAAAGAATGTAGGGCCAGTACTCGAGTGATGCTATATAGCCTTTATGGTCGTAGAAAGGGGCAGAAAGTTTCATCTTTGTCATTTAGAATTCAAAGTTTTGTGTAATTTAGTTTCCATTGACCATTTGTATTATCTTATTGATACAATTTCGAAACATCAATTAACTATTTTGTAAACATAACAAACAATATCTAAATTTCAGATGTCAAAGCAGTACTTAATAACTGTCCAATTAAAATAAAGCAAAAGGTGGTTTCTGTGCAAATCTATGTCCCAAAGAAGCTGTGTACAGTTATCGTACGTGGACCTAAACGGATCATGAAAGAGGAAAATGATGATACATTTCAGATGTATTTCGCAAATGAAAAGAAGTCAGGTGGAGGTTATATTCGAGAAATCAACTTTCGACCATCAGAAAACGCTTTTTATATCACATATAAAGATGATTACGGTAATATTATATATATATTTATTTTGTTTTGAAATTAAATCTTTTCTTTCTGATCATTTAGGTTACATTCATGTACGTTATCACAGTACTGTTATTAGGATTATTATTTTAACGTTATGTGATGCGACACCCCCAGCTCTGTAAGAATATTTTCGTATGTATAATTTAACTGCTATTATCGTTTTTTAAATTTATTAAAACTACTCGTGTTTATTGAATAAAAACAATAATACGACGTTTACAAGCAATTAAGAATTCCTCTTAAATGGAAACTGCTAGTTTTTCCCGTTTTATTAAAAAATCACTAGCTGTAGACTTCTAACGTGTTTTTGATGTAAGTTCAGTCTGGGCATTGTGATTTAAATTCAGTTTATGTTCGTTTGTGATTACTTAGTAATCATATTGTTTTTTGTTCTAACAGTTGCGAAAAGAGTTGCAGAAAAAAATGACCACCGTATAATGCGAAATAATATTCAAGTTGAGCTTTTTATTCCAAGCCGTTCAGCGAAAGAATCTTCTGGAACAAAGAATAATGCTGATAAAAAAGGCCAAAACGTTTCCGAGAGTAAAGTTGAGGAGGATCCAGAATCCCGACCAGTGAAGACTGTCAAAGTACGAGGAGTAAACAGGGTGTGCAGCAGAGACTCGATACAGTGGTATTTTGAGAATAAGAACAAAGCAGGTGGAGAAATTGCAAAACGATTTAAAGATGATGAAGATGATGATGTAATACACAAAGAGTATACAGAAGAAGCGGGTGTGTACTTATTAAAAAAATGTTTAAATTTAAATACAAACATTTTGCCATTCCGCAAATATATGTATTACTTTTTTTGTTTTAATCATTTGTGTGTGTGAAAAATTGTGTTATAACGAGAAAATCAGTGTTATTAAATAGGGGTAATCTGTTGGTAGTGCGGGCTGTGGCTGTCGTACAACTGCAACTGCTTTTTATAGAGCTGTTTAAACAAATATTAAGGGAACACCCGAGCGAGCGGCCTGGCCTGGCGTTAAGGGTGCGTACTGGGTGAAAAATGTATATAGGCAATTACTTTGTCAAGTCAAACATGGATATATTTTCATATAACTTGCCACAAGTGATCAGAACTTTTTTTATACTTATTTATGCGCTGCCATTACTGTTTAAATAAGGATACCAAAACATACTGACCAAATGGAAATCTTCATCATAAAATCAATACAATCTATTTTTTTTTTTTTTTTTTTACTTATTTAAGCGCTG